>CM076575.1:446466413-446618680 GCA_034641835.2 Pinus albicaulis | reverse complement strand
TTCTGATGGAAATGATTCTGCCACTTTATAATTTTGGCATGCCAGGGTATCAAATGTTTCCTACTATTTTATCGTAACATGAATGACTCTCTCCACATCGAAAATTTTGAGTCATCATCTGCACAGATGGAAAGATCATACTATAATGCACTATTAAAAGAATTTATGGTCATACAGACCTGGAAAGCTTACCATGGCTGATTGATATATGAAACTTTATTAGGGTAAGAGATGTATATGATGAAAGGGATGTATATCCTGCATATTCTTATTCTCCAACATATATTTATATATATGTACACCGTATCTGACATAATAGTATATACACTACTCAAAGAATAATGAATGTCTTCAATGAACTATAGCAGCTATTTCTGGTCACTTTACACGCTGGTTTCTTCTTTGTCACTATGTAAAAACAAGAGTCATTTGGAGAGGAATAAGCCATATACATCCAGCAGCTGTGGATTAAAGTATCCATGAAAAAGATTCGTTCAAGCAGAATGGGGTTGGACAATTATCATCAATTAAAGGGCTGTTTCAATTCAACTGATACGTTATTGAATTTAATTTCTAATGTAAACATCCGGTGACCATTCAAATGCAGAAGCCCTCTGGCAGACTCAACTATACAATACAATACCAGAGCATTTAGGACAGTATGCAGTCAAGTCGCTCCACTATGTTGCAAAGGATGTCATGCGAATCAATGTTTCTAGTGCATTACCCTCAAACCAGATAGCATATTTAAACTCATCCCGTTGTAAAGCACTCTCCACAAATAACATAAATACATTCAAAGGGATTCATAGATAACCCTAAAAAAACAGAAAAATGCTAAATCTGCCAAGCCATTGTAATCAGCTAAGTCCAAGATTAACTCAAATCATATTCAGTAGAAAGGGCCGTGAAGAGATCCCTTTATTTCATAAATGGATAAACAATGAAGGAAGAAAACCACGTAGCAGATGCAAAATACTCTGGTAATCGTCCAGAAAAGAATAACCTCCACAAAACCTAGACCTATAATGTCGAATACATATCAGAACTATATATAAGGGGCATCCCTCCCTGATCATAAAAAATGGACCAAAGAGCAGCCGCAAGAGATCTCAGTAGAACCGAGAGGCCAAGAAGGGGATGAATGAGGCCATGAGAGAGACGATTATTGAGGGAACGAAGGCCATGGAAGCAGCACCTGCCTCCATTGTTGGACTGGGAGCTGCTGCCGTTAACTCTGTTGCTGCTGCTGCTGCTACTCCCGCTCCCACCATTATCATCACAATTGCCAAGAGAGTAACAGATGCGTAGTTGCCTGCCGCTGTCATTCTCGCTCACGCTCCCAACGGACCTGTTACTGCTAATTGATATGTGGAAAAGCCCAAACCCTAACTGCTATTCCTTCCAAGCAAATCTGAATCTGACACCACAAATTCGAAGCGTCAATCTCCTGGTTTGAGGTTCGAACACTCGACCAGAATGGACCGAGAAATGTGAAATCACAGAATTTGCAAGGTAAAGCGTTGAGTATCCGGCGTATTAATAATCGTGTGCGCCTGGGAGGACCAACGGACAAATCACGCGTTTAAGGAAAAATAATATTAAAATATCTCCAAACGAAGTCAGCTATGCCTGTATGAATGATTAAAGGGAAATAGCTAAGGATACAGCTCGGTAATGCGTGGCAACTGGCAATGTGTCACCACTCTGTGGACCCACCAATCCGCAACACCTGGCAAACAGGCAAAGGAAGCCGGTAGGGCACGGTCCTCCGCTTTGTAGAAGGTAAACGAAAGTGTCGCTTAAACTTTTTTATTTTTGTTTTTCTATTTTAATTTTGAAATTGGGTAAGAAATTATTAAAATTATAAATCTATGTTGTTATTTATATTATAAATGTTTTAGGGTTTTTAAAAATTATATTTAATTTTATATTCTAAATTTAATGAACATAACATTATAATTTTAATGAAAATATATCATTTTAAAGGCCAAAAGATAAAAGGTTTCACGTTGATACCATCAGCATAAAAGCATAAAATGACTCTAAAATTTAGATTTAGTCGCCTATTTGGCCAGTGCCCGTGACCTAGTTGTTCCTCTTAACTATGACTTTACTCTTTGAGAGGGATGATTGATGAGAGGAGACTTTCTCCTCTATATTAGTGAGTTTTTAAAAACGAAAAGTAGAGCCTTGAATCTTATGGTGCACTTCTTGAGACTTGAGTTCGTTGATGTGGCATGAGGAAGAAAATAGTCAAGAAATTTAGCATAATATTTTATGTTTAATAATTCGAGATAGACTGGAGGCTCGGGAAGGATGATACTAATGTAATAAAAATCAATTTAATAACACAAATACATAATGCTTGTAGAGGTTACAGAAGTTAACCAGGGTATAGACCATTGCAGTAACCCAATTACATAGCATTTGTAACCACACAGCCAGCCATCAAATTATTTCAAACTGCTTGTCGGCCCATTTCCTTAAAGGATCCCATGAATAGAGAGTGATTATAAAGACATTATGAAAAGAAATCAGGGAAATTAACCCCTTAGACCAGAGTTTGAAAGTGAAACCCGAACTGGGATTAGATGTATTAAGTCACCAAGCCTTTTTGCATCGTTGAGACCTTAAATTGCTAGAAATACAATAGAGGAACCACTTAAGAAATAGAGAACCAAATCTGACACGAGGAGCATATGGGTTTACCTCATACACCTATGCAATTTACAAAGGATAAAATCTCCCATGCATGGTTAAATTTGATGGGTATTTACCCAAATTTTTCTTATTATTTTAAAATATGCACATCACTTACTATAGTTACTTAATTTTTCAAACTTCAATTTGATGAGTGACTTAAAAATTCACTCTCACACACAATTTTAAATAAAATTATAGAAGGAAAAAAAGTTAGTGATTTTGTCTATGCAACACCATAAATACCAAGACTTTAAGATGAAACTTCAAGATAAGCATAGACTCAACTGTAGTGAATCTTTTGACTTGCTAGAAAAAGCTCATCTCTGTCTTTGTCTTCAAACACGCCATGTGATCCTACATTATACACACTTAAGCATAAAGCATGAGCATTGGAGCCAAAAACTTAAAGATTAGCATGTACATTGAAGTTCAAAGCTTAAAGTTTGAGGCTCACACGGTATGTCCACACCCATGGGCCACTGGTATTCTATATAAAACATCAACTTACTTCGTTTTGTTTATGTACGTGAAATAATTTTTGTTTGTTTTATTTTTGATAGTTTTATGTAGTTTCTTTAGTGTTGGCACACTAGTGATAGATCTCATTTTTTCTATAAAATGGGTTAATTATTAGTTTTATTAGAAAACAAATGTATTTTGTGGTTGGATATGGAAATATCAAATGTGTGGTTACCAAGGCTATGATGCTCTTGATACATGCACACTTGAATCTAAACACAACTCTGTTTGTGCCTTTTAGGTGTTACACTATCTACCTGAAAGCTCTATTCTTCTTCATTGTGAGAATATTATGGATTTATTCAAAATCTATGTTTGCATATTATCAAAGATTGAAAAGTTAGAATCCTCCAAAATTCTTATTTAAATGTGGCTTCAAACTTGTTTTATTATTTATAAAGTCCTCCTTAAGTCCAACTCATCAAATTGAAAGCTAAGATCGATTGTTCCTTTTCAAGATACATTCATAGTTAATGAGCTGAACAAGCTACTTAAAAAATTTTCAAGAATGATTTAGCATAATTTGTAAAAAATTGAAATTACATAAATAATGATTATTCATAATTGCACCAAATCATTGGCTAATTTGGCATTAAGAATGAACATGCTAGAATATGTTTGATCTTTTTAAAATAATATAAAACATATGCATCTATGATATTATGATATTACTTGGTTGAAGCTTATTTTATGGTCAAGCCAAAGTTAAAAAATTTACTAACACAAAACTCGAAACTTATATATTAACCAAAAAATGTTTTAACTTCCACTAAAAAAAATTAACAAATACACATAATACATGATATTTAAATGACGGGTAAAAATAAAAAGCAAATGTCATACAAAGGGAAATTTTAAAAGAAAACTCGTCATAAAAAATTACTTAACAAGCAGGAGTGCCCATTAAATTAATACACTACTCCTAGGGCACAACCAAGTCATGTTTGTGCTAACATAATAATTGAATAATGCAAAGCCACTATGACAGGGCAATTGTGGAACCAACCCCACAGACCAATAATTGAAGGAGAGGCCCAAACTAGCACCAAACTCGTTCGTGCACCAAGCCGCTTGGCACCACTAAGGCACAAAATTTCCAACTTGATACCCCCACACAACCTACAAAGGAATAAATTTACAAGGGCTTAGTGGATTCATGCTTGCACCAATAAAAGAATGATATAAAACTACCCACTGTCTAAGCTCCAACAAACCTCCTATCATCCAGGAGAACCACTCAGGAATAAGGAAAGGAATCTCGAATAGGGAAGAGCTCTAAAATCCATTAATAAGGCAATCTACATAGAACGAGGGGGAAATAGACATCTTTCTCTTATAACGAGCCTCCCAAAACCCCACCTCAGGATGACGAACAACTCGGGAGAGAGTCCATGCAAAAATTATTTGCTAGCTAGGGAAAAGTAATGCTACCAAAACCGAAATCAAAATGGAAACAACACCTATAAAGTGTAATATTCCTTAGAGAAAAATTTCGATTAGGGTTGAAAAGAGTGTATGACAAATTTGTATTTTAACTAGTATCACAATTTTCCTTCAATTTTGCAAATAAATAAAAAATATTAAATACAATAAACAATGTAACCAACATCAACAACTCATGTACATGAAATCAATCCAACAATATATATTGGTTTTAAACCCATGGTTGTTCCAAATTCACACTACAAATTAGATACACAACAATTGCTAAATTATCAACAAACCCCATTAACTGATTCTCTTAGCCTGACCTTGCAACCAACCTCAGAATTTCTACCTCTTTGTTGTCTTGGTCCAACCAACCAGACCTTTGTTTCCATAGTTCATGAAATACACCTCAAGCTTATCCCACTGCCACAAATCCGCACAAAGGTAATGTTATTGCTTTGAATAGGCCCTATGTTGCCTTTGAGCAGCCCTCACTACCTCAACTAGACCATACATAGGGTAGATCGTTGACCTTTGATATGTCTCAATATATGTCGTTGTCAGTAAGGAATCTCCCAAGAAACCCTGAACTCAATAGGCCTTAAATAAACCATGGTATGACAAAAAATTCACTCTCAAGTGAGTTTTTATCTTAGTAGGGTTTCACTTCCTTAGTTAATACTTTGCTACTATAGAAAAATGTCTTCAAGGTGGTCGCTACCTCAGGTAGGTTCCTAAGGGAACTTTTCCACCTAATGTAACACCCTCCTTCCACATCTACCCAAGTAATCGTACAATCGGGGTAAACATGTGACGAAGAGTTACTATGATCTAATTCAACCTCCTAGATCACCTTAAGGAAGTGGAACAAACACCACACATCAACACAAGCCTTCTACATATGCTACAGGACACCCAGGAGCCATCCCAACCTTCCAGAAGGCTATCCCCTGATCCAACCTGAACTTTTCATGGTTCAATCCCCAATTTCTCCCTTGACATGGGAAAGAGTACATGACTAGAAGCCTCTAGTTGCATGAACAACATGGGTATGTATGCGACTAGGGACTTTTCCTAGTATTTCTAAGCGTGCGACCCTGAAAACTGTGCCACGTTTTAAGGCCTAGAGCCCAGTTCACTGCCTAGAACCTCATGACACTTTCAGAACTGAAATATAACATCAGAATAATGATGTAAAAGAAAAAAATTGAACACGGAATTGAATGGAACCCTACTAGCCATGACAAGAATTTCATCAAACATGTCACAAATATGTAATCTACTAGTTTAAACAACAGATCTGAGTATAGGGGTCTCATACTTATCTAAGAATCAGTAAGAAACATTGTTGCCTCATCACATTAACTGCATTATCATCTATTTGGTCATAGATACATTGTTCATTCATTTACAAGTCAAAACATGATGATATCCATACACCATCATCATCATGCATAACCAACATATAAACAACAAAAATGACAAACACGTAACAACCATATAATCCACATAATAACAAGTATATTCACCCATTAATACAAGAGGAAAATAGCTCTGATTTCCATAAGAAAAATGCAACCAAGTCTGGGACTTCCACGTTCCACCTGACCATAGACATGGTCGAGCCAAATATCTCTTCAACCATTCACCCCCGTGCCATATTCCAAGCATGAATGTGAGATCTCATAAGACAACTCCATCAAAACAAAACCAAGGATTCCATAGGCTAAACCACCTCAACTCTCAACCAATGATTCTACCTCATGGTCAAACATCACAAGCATCACCATATTGGTGCGCACCCAAGTTTTCCAGGGCTCTAGAGAGTTTATTCCAACCAAGGCTCTAATACTAGTAACTCAACCCATAGTTGTTGTCGAGCTCCAAAGTGTTTGTCCAACAAGGGCTCTAGGACTAGTAACTCAACCCACCAAGGGCTCCAGAAAGTTTTCCAACCAAGGCTCCAGGACTAGTAACTAAACCCAAGTTGTTACAAGGCTCTAGAGCATTTGTCCGACCAAGGCTCCAGGAACTAGTAACTCAACCCACATCTAAGGAACATGAGAACGAACCAGAAAAACAAACAATGAAATGAACCCACCACACCATGACTATCCAGGAAATGGAAAGGCTACGAAAATCCACTGTCAATCCAAGAAATCCTCCATGAAAATGAAATATTATGAACAAGAAACCACATGCGTATGTCATGCATGCCAAAACTAGTGATGAAAACATACATGCAACTCGACACCTACAAACATAATCTGTTGTAGCTTTTGATCCCAATGTTCTCTTGCGCTTTTCTACTATTCCTTTTCCTTCTTGCTCCAAATCTCCAACTATGCCACACTCTCCAAGAGTGCTCTAAGAAACTCTAAGTGTCCCAGTGTATGAGAGAGAGAGAGAGAGAGAGAGAGAATAGAATGAGAGCTCCAAACTGAACTGACAACACGGTTACCATCTGATCCTCAAAATCCTTTTTATTAATGAGGCCATTAATTTCTTCAATTTTCCATTATTTTTCTCATCACATGCAACCAGTGACCTTTCACCTCCCTTTTCTCTTTTTTCCATTATTTTCATAAATAAATGCCAATAAATTCCACTTTACCTTTCCAAAGCCTTAGCCATTTCCTTTGCCAATTTCCATAGCCATAAAAACCACATGAACACCCACACTAGGATGTTTTTCCCAACATTCAACTTGGAATATGTGTCCCATGACCCTTGTTATTATTTTTCCTTGATTAACTTTTATTACATGGAATTTTCACCAGAACTGTTACAGAACCCTCCCCCTTGGGGGAACACCATCCTCGGTGTTCAACGACACCTACAACCAACAAGATTGTTGTAAGAAAAACATGCTACCCATGGAGATTGATAGGTTAGCCCATTACAATATTTACAATGATCAACCTACTGATAAGAAAACCAACATGAAAACATAGCAAATATAATATCATAATGACATGACACACCTACCGCTTATTGGAGATTTATAACATTGCTCATGGCGGTATTTACATCCATATACATATATAAATATATCCAAACATCATACCGACATATACCAAAACATTCGCTCAACCATTGAATAAGGAAAGATACATAGCCCACATCTTATCTGCCATCTCCCATGCAGCTTCACCGGGCCTAAAGTGCTTCCATTGCACTTTAACCTGCTCAATTTCTCATAACCAGAGCATGAGCATCTTTCTCTGCAAAATGATCTGAGGTTCTGGTTGGAATTCTCCTTCTGGCTCTACCTGCAATAGAGACCAGTCAATCACATTATCAACATCTTTAACATACTTCTTAAGAAATGACACATGGAAAACATCACGGAATTTCAATGTCGAAGGCAGTGAAAGTCGATAAGATATTGGCCTAATCCTCTCAAGAATATTGAAATGTCCACAAAACCAAGGTGCCAGTGTTGGGTCAATTTACTAAGTAAATTAACACATATTTTACTTGTCAATCTGGATTTGTAGACTTGGAAGCATGTCTAAAATATATGGATTTGAGATGAAGTCAATTTTAGAAGACAAAGTGTAGAAGTTGAAAGAAATGCATATTACAAATATAAAATCTAACTAAGAAGTTTCCGATTCAATATGTAGTAAGTGAAGGAAGAGGCTCCTAACTTAGGAGACCCTGGTTGTCCTTCCCTACAGTACTACCTTCATGAAGAGAAATTGAATAACAATATTATGATGTATAGAAAGTAAGAGAAAAGACTCCTAACTTAGGAGGTCCAATTTTTCCTTTTTTACAGTTCTATTCCAACATTGTTACCACTGCATTAAAACTGGAAATTCAAGAAATAATTCAAGAAAGGAAAAGAGGATGAATTTTAGTTGTTTTTCATGATTTGATAGAAATATAATTTAACTTAAACTCTTGTTTTTCCTTTCATATGAAAATTATATCTAAACCAATAATCATCCAACAACCATAAGAAATCTTCACACATCTAAATGACTGAATAATAAATCTAAAGCAAAAATTGTTGTATGAAAATTATTTTAATTTAACCAAAGTGTACTTAGCTTGGTGTGGGGGCCCTCCACCCTTGCCTTGCACGCTTGGAGGACTTCTCAACTACAAAAAACTTAATAAATCATCTACAACATGAACAAAAAATAGAAAGTGGAAGTGGTTCTTAAAATTATCTCGAAGTCTTCAAAGGTCTCAATACAAAATTACACAAATTCTACATGCTTGAATGGTCCATAAACTTGGTTTAAATATAAAATTAATAAACAAACTGAACTATAATGTCTCTAAGAGTCCTATCCATCCTAATCCCATCCATGTAGGTCGAAATCATCCATTCTGTTTCAAAAAATCAGGAAACCCTCCAAAAATACTAATTCTGCCCTTTTTCCTAGGGTTTCTGAAAAACAAGTCAAGTTTGACCAGCAGTGACTAGGCTTGTTTTAGCTCAATTTGACCAAAACAATAGGTATTTTTCCATCAGTGGTTCCCAATATTTTCAAATATACACTCATCTCTCACCCAGGTGTCCTGCACATATGACTTCCATGAAGCTATTACGAGAATTTTTAGTGCAGTCCAAAAATACTCTTAAAACCCAATTTTTACAAAAATCTCTAAAAATTGAAAAACTTAATTTAATTAGCTGAATATGCATAATAAGGCTAAAATGAGGCATATATGGATGATATAATTTGGAATATGATGGTAAATAAGTGGATTTATGATAGGCAAAATTGAACAAAATTGGGGGCCAACATCTCCCCCTTGTTGATCTTCAAGCATGTCCTCATGCTTGCCTCCTCTATTTGGATCTTCTGAGTGATGATGTCCCTAATTTCCTTGATCCTATAGCCTCTTGTTGTGTAGCCTGAAGAAGACAATCAATACCCTCATACTTCCCTTCCTTGTAAATGGTAGCTTTCACCTTCTGCCTCTCATATTTGTATTGCCATGTCTTCTTCTCATTGAGCCATCTGTAAGCTTGTTTAGAGATGAGTATGTTCTTTGTTTCAAGCTTACCAATTTTCTTGGTCAATTTCTCATTTTCTTTGATTATATTTTTTTCGTTTTCTTTGTATATCCTATTCTCCTTTTTCAAGTGTCTTTCCAAGATCTTGTTGACCTCCAACTCTCTTGTTAGTTCTTCTATCTTCTTAACGTACTCTTCTTTATGCAGCTCTCTAACTTATTCTCCAGTCTCCTTAGCATATGAATGTGATGTGGTAGCTCCTACCCAAGCAATCTCAAAGTAGGAGTCCCTCTCCATTATTTTTAATATTTCATTAATTTGTTTTGATGTTGTTGGAGGTTCAACAATTTCTATCTCTGGGTCTTTTTCTTTGTCACTTGGCTCTTCTTATGTTTTCCTCCTAGGTTTCCTAGGAACGGATAGGAAGGATATTTATTTTTAAACCATAAAAATATCCTGCTTCTTCTTTTATCTAGTCCTAGGATACATAGGGGAATTCATAATGCTCCTTGTCACATGCAATTGTTCAAAATTTTCTTTTCTATTGTTTCCCTTCCCCAGTTTTCTAACTTTAATTCTTTTGGCTCAATTTTGGTTCCCATTTGTCTTTGCTCTTCATACCAATTGATATATCCTTATACAGTCAAAATCCTCATCATGAATAAACAAAAATATATAGATATACTTTTCCTTTTATTCATGTAATTTTTAGGATAATTATAATGGTAAATAGACTTACTCGATCTCTGAATCTCTTTGAAAAATAATGAGATTATTCCTTTGCTTTGAAATTCTTCAATTTCCCTCTCTTCTGCTGCAAATGATACCCAAAAAGGAGTCGTTTGTTTATAAAACTGATATATATATATATATATATTTTTTTTTTTACTATGTGAAAGACCATAAAAATATCTCGAAAATGTTTCACTACTCTGGAAATTGGGCCTCAATATCTGTTTGCAAAATTTGTTCATGGAAATCCCTCTCTGTTTCAAAAATTGCACATTATGTTTATTTAGTAGGACTCTTTGCGTTTTCATATGAAAATTTTTTGACAAATATCCATGAAGAAAATCGAGTTGGAATACCTGAAGTTTGATTAACTAGAAGAAAACTTGTAGAGGTTTCTAATTAATGGCTTGTTTTGCATGTGTTAAACAATACCATTTCGATTAAAAATCCTCTCAACATCTCGAAGATTCATAAATAACACAGGTGGCAAGGTATGTTTAAAGTTGTCAAAGTTTTACAAATCCACAACTGAAGTCTTGTTTTCTCATATGATGACACATCTTGAAAAAAAACTTGAGTTTAACTATCCCTGAAATCATTTAGCTACTGATGGAAATCCGGGATTGATTCTCACCTTTCACTTGTGAAATGTTTGGAATTTGTTGGGGAAATGGTCAACTTGGCGCAGAGAAAATCTCGGCCTCAATATCTTTGTTAAAACCGATGTGTATATCCTTATTTCTCCACGCAGACTCCTTAATTTCTTTGCCTAATTCTACGCAATATATTCATAGCTCAGGGCCTTCCTAACCAACACAATCCTCTCTTTAATTTCTGCATTTCTCCTGCATATTTCTCTTTCCACGAGGGTTCTTCTATGTTGTGTGAATGTGCAGTGTTGCTCTCAACTCTGAGCTTGGTTTTGCTATGACGTTAGAAAAGAGAATTACGCAGAGCAAGTTTTTCTTTTAAATTTTGTTTTTGACCATTTATCGTTGCACTCCCAACTCATGCTCTGACCTCTATACTTGTGGTTGCCTATGTGTCATAGTTTGGTTGCCTTCTCTGCTTTATGATTATCTTTTCTACCACGAGTTTGCATGCTCGGTCTTGTCACCATTATATTTTTTTTACCCATGCTCTGTCCCTTGTACAATCTTCATTGTGGCTTTTTCATCTTTACTCTAATTGCTTGTATGTCTACTATTGCATGTGTTTGCAGTCATGCATTGTCATGCATTTGTCATTTCATTCCTATTGCATGTTGCATTTTGTATGTTTTCCTTTTGATTCCTTTGTATGTCATTTTTTTATATGCTTATTCATTAATTTTCTTTGAAATGACCATATCCATAGGTCATTTCAAATCAAATTCATTTTATATTGACACTAACTCATTTTTTTGGTTTTGTAGGCAAGCTAATCTTTCATATTTTTGCAGGCAATTCCTTATGAGGTAAAAATTTGAGCCATAATTTTGGTAAAAAATGCTTATGTAGGAGGATAAATGTAGGATTATATGAGGTTAATGTAGGGTTATGATGAAAACAATTTTTAATGTAGGATGTAGGATGATGAATGTAATATTAGGATGAGGGTAATATAGGGTTATGATGAGGTTAATGAATTTTTTTTCACGTGGGATGTAGGTAGGATAATGTAATAGGATGTAGGATGTAGGGTGATAATTTAATAGGATGATGAATTCATGAAATGAGTATTGCATATCCAAGTTAAATTAGTTTAAAAATCCTAGAAAAAATTTCAAAATAAAAGGTTTTAAGAACACTTTTTACACTTGCAGTACTTTCCTCTCGCTTTAGTAGCTTAATGTCAATGCAAGTTATGTCGATGATGACCTTTGCTAGTTTGTCAACACTTGACTCTTTTTTAAAGATGATAGTTATTTTGACTTCAAAGATGGATTTTGATGGAATGTAGATGCTTGTATCTGCTTATTAGATTCCCTTGATGTAGATTATGTTGTTTCATGTTCTTTTTGCATCTGATATTGATTTTATTCAGGTCCCCTCTGATGAATATTGATGTCTCAGGTCCCTTCTGTAATGATATTTGAATGATGTCTCAGGTCCCTTCTGCAATACAATTGCTTGTTATTAAATTATTTTCATATTTTTATTATGAATCTTCCCCCTTTATTATTTTGAGACTTGTCCTCAAGTATTTGAATTCTAGAGGATGATTTCTGCAAAATGAAATTGAAGAAAAAGTAAAACAAAATAAATAATTCATATTGGCCAAACAAGTTGGTTTTCCGACATGAATTCGAGTTTTTATTGTGCCATTTTTCTGGATTTTCACAACCAAAATCCTTTATCTATATGTGTGTGTGTGTGTGTGTTAGGTCCCCATATTACTAGTGTAGTCTCTTACTGTTATTAGTGTAGCCCCCTTATTGTTATTGGTGTACCCTTGTAACCCCCATATTTTTATTATTGTTCCCTTACATTATTATTGTTAGGTCGGTTAGGATTATATTGTGACCCCATGGACCCCTACATATAGAAGGAGGTTTTGTCATTTGTACCATATAAGAATTGTTCATTTATTTAATGCATTGGAGGCTTCCCCCTCGAAGTGGCTGATTTCTAAGGCGTTGATCTTTCTTTTCTTCTATTTTTGGAGCTGGTTTAATAACATTTGGTATCATAGCTTTGGATTCTAAGGTTTCGCTACTCCAAATATGTCATCGTGGAATATCACTATAAATTTTTTCTAAGAAGGTTCAGAAGCTGAAATTTTTACAGAGCGAAGCCAAAATCTAGGGGAACGTTGTGTAGAAATTTCAGATCTTGGTTCGCAGTATTTTCGGAGATATGATATGTGGAAGTTAGGATTTTTTCAAGCTCCCCAATTTCACCTAAACAAGTCATCGTGGAATTTTCTCTATAACTTTGTTTCTACGAAGGTTCAAAAACTGACATTTTTACAAAGAAAAGCTGAAATCCTGAGGAACATCCTATAAAAAAATCAGATCTTGGCTCGAAATATTTTCAGAGATATGTTCTGTGGAAGTTAGGGTTTGTTCGGGCTCCCGAATTGCATCTCAAAGAGGTGATATTGGGAAAATCATCATAACTCTCTCTATGAGCATCGAATTGGAATTATGTAAAATGTGGCTGCAAGAGCAGAGACTGTAGTATCTTGTATATCAATTTTAGAGCCGAATGAGGTCATAGTGATATGTGGCATGCCGTACAAGTGCACTCTACTGAACCAATCCATAATTAGGTTATTGTGGGAGACTTAGCATAACTTTGACTTGAAGTATCCAACTCAGGTCAAACCTCTGGCATTCGAAAGAAGATTTAGAGGGCTACTACTGGACCAAATTTCAGATATTGAAGATCCGTAATTACAAAGATAATTCAGTTTCAATATAGAGCTCCTCAAAAGGAAGAAAAAGGTGTGTATTTTTTTTTTCAAATTGCAAAAGTCTTGTTTGAAAAATCAATTTTAAGTCATTCCAAGGGCCTATCAAGCATAGTATTGGGTTCTAAAATCCCCCCTAAAAAGAATTCAACACCCATTAAGCCCTCATAATACTCTACTATGACTCATGAAGATGAATAATTGCAACATGATCTATCAAAATTACAAGAGCAAGTGCACCAAATTTCGCTCTCGCAAAGAGAAATAAAAAATGAAATGGAAGTTTTGAAGAAAGGTGTGGAAGTGAAGATGGATGGTTTGAAGAATAATATGGATGGTTTGAAGAAATTCATGGAAGCTAAGATGGACGACATGTAAGCTGATATGGATGGCATGGAAGCTAGCATGGAAGCTAAGACGGATGACATGGAAAAAAAAAATGAAAGACAACATGGAAAACATGAATAATGATCTAAAAGTAGACATGGAAGGTTTGAAAAAGTTGATACAAGAAAATTTTCCTAATGCTGAAAAGGTACTAGAGGATGTAGAAATTTGAATAACTGATATATTATTCAGCAAATTTCTACATGGTATCGGAGAAATATTGATCATTGGAGCAATTGCAAAGCATTGAAGCAGTTGAGTTTTGTGTTATTGGAATTCGAATTTTGCAGCAGTTTTGTTTTCATGGTGCTGGTGTTGAAAATGTCTTTCAACGGTTTGCGACTCGAATATGCTCTTGAAGGCAGTTCGAATTATGTTGCATGGAAGGATCGCATGGAGGCAGTATTAGAAGATAACGGACTGAAGGAGTTAGTGGATACGGATGTCCAAAAGCCACGATCTGTTGGTGACATGGAAAAAGAGATGGCGAAATCTGAAGGATCTGATGGAGGCGTCAAAGAGATCTATATTGTATCCAGGCTGGGAAAGAGCTTCTCCATATTTAATGTGAAACTTGGCAGTCCTTCAGTAAGAGCAGCCAAAGAGTTGAGCGCTCAAAGAATGCTCGAAACATCAAGATGGAGAAAGCTCTTAGATATCCTTAAATACCTCTGAAGTTCACTCGATGCGAGAGATGAAGGCAGGAAGTGGGAGTCTTTGTCGAAGATGAGGACATGGTCGACCTGGCTCTCCTTGGTCTTCCGAAGGCTTGGCACTCATATCAAGATAGTGTCAATGGTCGGGAGAAGCTGCCGGGATGGGAGCGCCTTTGGGCGGATCTCATGCAGGAGGAGATAAGGAGGACTGCTCGGGATGGATCTTCATCAAAGGGAGCTGATGAAGAAAATTGCGCTTTGGTTGCCAAAGCAAAGAAGGGGAAGGGTAAGAAAACTTCTCATTCCGGTGCAAAGGGCAAGAAGCAGGATATGGCGAAAGTGAAGTGTTTTCACTGCCATGATCACGAACATTATGCTACCAATTGTCCAAAGAAGAAGAAGAACAAGCAAGCGGGAAGATCTGCAGATGGAGAGGCTTTGGCTTCACAGTTCGAGCTTGACTTTTCACTGATCGCATGCTTGGTCTCAAGTGTGATGGGATCGATGTGGTTCTTGGACAGCGGTGCGTCATTTCATATGACGGGAGATCGGGATTTGTTCTCAGATCTGGAGGACAAAGATTTGGGTGTGCACATCGAGATAGGCGATGATGGTAGATACAGTGCGACTGGTATCGGTACCATATCCTTTCAGAGGGAGTCTGGTAAACCCTTTGTACTGAAGGATGTCATGCATGTACCTGGATTGAAGAAGAACTTGATCTCTGTGGCGATGTTGGAGGATAAGGGGTATGATGTGGTCTTTAGCGAAGGAAAAGCCTTCCTGCACAGTAAGACTACTGGAGAGACCCGGAAGATAGGGGTTCGAACCAAGAACCTTTATCAGTTGCAGGTAGATGGCTGCGCAGCAATGGCATGCAAGGCGGGAGAAGTGGTGAGCCGGGATGATGAGGGCGAACTGTGGCACAGGAGATTGGGCCACCTTCACCATGGAGCTTTGAAGATCTTGCAGCAGATTTCTACTGGGCTTCCTAAGGGCACTCTTGCGCAGTCAGATCAGTGCAAGGGGTGTACTTTAGGGAAGTATGTGAAAGCCACCTTTCACGAGAAGGATAGTCACGCCACGACGATCCTTGAGAGAGTTCACACAGACGTGTGTGGTCCTTTCTCAGTTGCTTTGACAGCAAAGCACAAGTATTACGTGATCTTTGTTGATGATTTCTCTCGAAAGTGCTGGATCTTCTTCATGCAGAAGAAGAGCGATACATTCGCGAAGTTCTGTGAGTTTAAAGCACTGGTCGAGAAGGAGTCGGGGAAGAAGGTGATTTCTCTAAGGAGTGATAACGGTGATGAATTCATCTCGGCTGAATTCAAGGAGTTCTGCAGCGCAGAAGGGATTTGGAGAGAGCTCATCGCACCCCATAACCCACAGCAGAACGGGGTGGCTGAGCGGAAGAACAGAACGATCGTGGGTGCTGCACGGGCGATGTTGCATGATCAGGCCCTACCCCTTCACTTGTGGGCTGAGGCATGCAATACAGCAGTGTATGTGCAGAACCGTTGTCCTCACAAGGTTCTTGGCATGAGTACACCGGAGGAGGCTTATTCTGGCAAGAGGCCTGATATTTCCCATTTGTGGATTTTTGGTTCTCCTGTCTACATGTATGTGACGAAGGATGCGAGAAGGAAGCTGGATCCAACTGTTGAGGTTGGAATATTTGTGGGGTACACTGATACACCTCACAACTACCGGGTGTATTTGTCAGACAGTCGCAAGACTATTGTGCGACGGGATATAAAATTTCAGGAGGAGAAAGCCATGCAGTGTTCGCTTGAGAGGGAGCTACACTTGCATGCAGATGAGGAGCTGTTAGTTCCTAAGGAGGAGCTTCCGGATGTGGATCAGCCACAAGAGGAAGTTCAGGAGGTGGAAGAAACCACCCATGCGGCGCCAACCATCAGAGGGCGCATGCGCACTACAGAAGCTGAGCGACTGGCTCGAGATGCAGAGAAGGTTGTAGGACCACCTACAGCACAGCGCAGACAGAGACAGTCACCGGATCGGTACACTAGATACATGGCTCTTATGAGTCAATGTGTTGTGACGGAGCCATCCTCTTTTGAGGAAGCTGTGGAGGAACCCGCATGGGTTGATGCCATGATCGAAGAATATGATTCGATCGTCAGGAACAGTGCATGGGAGATTGTCCCAAGACCGGTGGGGAAATCAATGGTGGGTTCGCGATGGATCTACAAAGTGAAGCAGGCGGCTGACGGGAGTGTGGAGAAGTACAAGGCGAGATTTGTTGCCCGTGGCTTCTCACAGATCGAGGGGATCGATTATGAGGAGACCTTTGCACCTGTCGCAAGGTACTCTTCCATACGAACGATCCTTGCTCTCTCAGCGCAGATGGGATGGCACATCCATTAGATGGATGTGAAGACTGCGTTCCTCAACGGAGTCATTGAGGAGGAGGTGTACATAGAGCAGCTTGAAGGTTTCGAGATCTTTAGCAGTGAGTCGCATGTGTGCCGACTCAAGAGAGCACTGTACGGGCTAAGGCAAGCACCTTGTGCTTGGTACACTCGCATAGACAGCTATTTCACCGGGCTTGGATTCTCCAGAGTGAGGCAGATCCTAACCTGTACCAGATTGTGGTGGAGGGGAAGCTGTTGATCATCGTACTGTATGTAGATGATCTGATTTTGACGGGTGATGAGCGGTTGATACTTTCATGCAAGGAGGATCTTGCACGAGAGTTTGAGATGAAGGACCTGGGCATCCTTCATTATTTCCTGGGATTGGAGATTTGGCGGCGCAGTGGAGGACTGTTTGTTTCTCAGGGCAAGTATGCCCGGGAGATTCTGGAGAGGTTCAACATGCAAGGCTGCAAGCCTGTTGATACTCCTCTTCCTGGAGGTTGGAGGAAGGAGGATGCTACTTCAGCGGAGGTAGTGGATGCCACTGTCTATCGATAGTTGGTGGGGTCGCTTATGTATCTGGTCAATACACGACCCGATATATGCTATGCTGTTAACCATCTTTCACAAGCTATGGTTAAGCTTACCAAGCTCTTTTGGAACGCAGGCAAGCATGTATTGTGTTATCTTAGTGGCACATCGGGATATGGTCTATGGTACAGACAGGAGGAGTTTTCAGCATTGGGTCAACAACAGTTTCCTGGTACAGTAGGAAGCAGAGATCCGTGGCACTCAGTTCAGCAGAGGCCGAGTACATGGCCTAGAAAATATCTGCTTCAAACATCGGGGAAAACCACCCGGTCGGGACCTTAAGACAACTCCTTTTCCGTTTGGTATGGTGGCTCCGACTGGATTTAAAGGACCAGTTTCCTTGTAACTAAATGGATTGGATTGGATGGGTGGAAATGGGACTAAATTAACTGAAGTAAAACTATCTAACACTCTTTGTAATAACAAAACGCTCCCGGATTGACATATTAATGTGAGGTAATTAGAGGTGAAAGAGACCCTTTTTATAGCTCTACAGCAGGAAGCAGAGATCCGTGGCACTCATTTCAGCAGAGGCCGAGTACATGGCTTCTAGCTTGGCTGCATGTGAGGCTATTTGGATGAGGAAGATCCTCGTTGGATTGTTCGGGTTGCATTTGGAGCCTACAGTGATTTACTGTGATAACCAGAGTTGCATTAAACTCTCGTCTAATCCATTATTTCATGATAGATCCAAAAACATCGACATCAGGTACCATCATATCAGAGATTGTGTTCAGCAGAGAATCATGATGCTTTCATATATTCCCACGGAGGATCAGGATGCCGACATCTTGACGAAGGCGCTCACCAGGAGCAAGTTCGAATTCCACAGAGGCAGGATAGGGGTTGCAGATAATCCATATCTTGTTGAGAGGGAGTGTTGAAAATGCAGCAAGATGATGGAGCTTAGTGAAATGAAGTCGCCTTCACTTAGTGGGCCCGCAAGCAAATTTTGGCGCAAAGTCTATTTTTAGACTATGTCTATTTTTAGACATATGGAGCATGGTCCAGGGGTTGCAGTATGTTATTCTTGGAGTGTTGGTCATGTTGGTAAAAATATATGGACCTCTATTTTTAGACCTATAGGTCGAAGTCTATTTTTAGACTGCCTATCCTAAAAATAGGGAAGTCAAATATTGTTTACCCTTAATAATATTTGGACTCTAAACTTCAGTTTACTCTCTTGGAGCACTTCAGTTCGAGCCTTGGAAGTGGCTCATGCATCTGACAGAGGAATTACGCTATTCCTAGAGGTTTGGTGAGCTCATGCATGGTTGACTTCAGTTAGGACTTCAGTGGCAGAAGTTTGGTGGAGTTGATGAGACAGTTGGTGGAGTTGTGTTCGGTTTAACTTAGTTGAACTAGTTGAGATTAGTTTAATTAGCTAATCAACTAGTAATGAGTGGAGTGAATTAAATATTATTTAATTCACTAATTATTAACTCATTATTCAACTCAAGAACACATCAGTTCACTACAGTGCATGGACAGTTCAGTGGAGACCAGTGAAAGAGGTAGATGAAAGGGTTGAGATAGCTATCAGTTGTGACATCAGTTGTGCATGAGATTTGCACCACAATTGGAGGAATTTCCCATGAGGATTGCGATGTCAAGCCAAGGAGATTCGAACCTTGGATCTCTCATTAGACCAGCCTTGATTGCGCAATAGAGGCAGGCAATTAGTGGATGTGTTTTGAACCCGTGACTTGTTCAAAACCAAGCTAGTTTGTGTGTAACTTCATGAGATAGTACTGAGTACTTGTGAGGAGTATTGTACTAAGTTTGTTACATGTTTTCTCCATTATAATATACACATATAGCTGCGGGGTTTTCAGCTATAAGCTTTCCCCATACATACTGTGTAATGTGTGTGATGTTTTTATGATCTTTTGATCGCATACCGCTTGTTTTATTTCCGCATGTGTGATGATCTGAGTGGAAGATATTATGTGTTGCATATGAATTCGAATTGATATTTGATCAGGATAATCTTGGTGGATAATTATTCATTATTCAGAAAATTTCTACACATGTAGTCTAATAGCGGATTGCACTGATCCTTAGTGTGACCCAACACCCTGCACCGTATGCACCAAATGTCTGTACTAGCTTCTTTTCCACATTCTTTTCATATATTCTGGATTTCCAGGTGCATTGCCTCCAACTGGCCCTAGATCTATTGCACCCAAAACTGGGCATTGCCCCTTGGCGTAGCTTCTATCTTCATGGAAATTTCTAGGGCCTTTTCTTGTGTATCAATCGTTTGCTAGCCCATAGGCCCACGCAGGAGTGGTAATAGCATGGAAATGAACCATTATTTGTGTTATCTATCTTCTTACTTAAAATCTCTATCCCTGATAACTTTCTTTAGTCGTTGATTGACCTCCCATACTGATTCTGTAGGTCCTTGGTGGAAATATCTTAAGTCAATCACCATTTGAGAGTAGGACTTTGGCTTCTGGAACTATTGTTCTATGGCGTGCTTAATTTCATGTATTGATGGATCTGTGTGCTGGCCGACGTTCCCCATGGACCAATCCAATGCTCTTCTCTCAAAATATAGGGATGGATGTGCCATTTTTACAACATCACTAGCAACATTCTACACAATCCACACTGATTCTACCACAAAAAAAAATTTGTCCATGTCCTCATCCCTTTAAAGGTAGGTAGCTTCATGTTTGTCGCATGCCATATTTTGGTGGTGGGGTAAGAGATTTCTTACCCTTTTGTGGATTTGATCGCGAGGTTATCGGTGGACTAGTTCTTTCGTGCATAGGTGGCTCTCTTAGGGGACTATATACCAATCAGTCCCCTTCTTGGTTAGCCTTGTAATATTTATCGCTTCGTAGTGTACTTTCATTCTGATCGTAGGTCATTCACGTGGTATGACTACACAACACACATTTTCACACAATAGTATCTTAATTAATAGCAGCAGCATTTTTAGAAACTTAATTCTGAATCCTTGAAGAATATCCACTCAGCTTCAGAATAAGATATAGATTTATCAATGGAAAACTCAGTTACAAATCCTCGCAAAACACTATCCACTGAGTGATCTACGGTCTACGTGATTTTGTCATCAACCCTTTCCAATTGTTGGATCAGTTCAGGAGTTCACTGTGTAATCTGATCATTCTTTCCATACTTCTGGAACTCCACTAACCTTAACCAATCTTGTAATTCGTGTGTGAAGGTTACAAAGAAAATTTCATATACTTCGGTAAATATATACTTTTTTTTCCACACTTCACAAGTCAGCCTCGTACTTTGATTCTCTTTTAAGGAAAATTCCTGGATCCATCTCTCAAACCAGTATTTAAGCTTAGATTTCTCTGGCCACCAATGACCCTATGGCATTACAATATTTCTCTCAAAATTCTCCTGGTCCCAGCAATGGAACCACTTGTTGGATTGAGGGGTCCTGACCTAGGTTCAAATTTAATTTTTTCTAACAAACCCCAATACTACTGGCCCTTTCGTCAGTGACCTACTTGCACAGGTCAAGGTCTCACCCGAAGTAGTATAGGAGGGTGTTGGAACCAGGTTTCCGCACCCTGAGAGAATGGTGATTAAGTAGAGGCAACCTCATTAATATATATCAAATTTGTGTAGAGGGAATCTTATCCAGAACCGTTAACAGTATACATGCAAAATGAGAAGTTCATAAAACCACAGAGATCATAAATAAGAAACTATTACTGATCAGATTCTCGCATCCACGTGCGCATCAACACATATTAACAACTAAATTACCTTAATAATAGGAGCACAACCAGTCTCTAACACAGATATGCGATCAACAGATTTATCATTAATTAGCTTCACAATCCTCTTACAGGCCCAATTCCCAACCCGTGCACACAGCTAGCGGGGTCCGCGCCCAACCCACGCATACAGCCAGCAGGGTCCGCACATAGCAAGACTGAGGATCTCCATGCACACAACCAACCAGATTCCTTACCCAATTACAACCTAAATATATCTCAACAATTTGCAACTAACATCAATCAATCTTAGCCTACCTCTAGACTTCATCTACTCGTCTATTTTTAGCATCTTAGCCTGCACTATCCTATGGTCCACAAACCATGGTTTTCGAACCCTAGATCTACCCTTTTTACCCATTAAAATCCATTGGGGGTTTTCCCCACCCCAAAACCCCTCAAATAGTACCAAAATATTACAAAACTTGGAAAAAAGTAGGGCTAGGAACCCTCGTTCCAACACCATCGGATTGAGGATGATAAGATGAGTTATGAGCTAGTTGAGTACCCAAAAAAGAAAATAATTTCGTCCAAAATTTTCTAGTAAAAATTGGATCTCTGTCACTTACAATAATCTTTGGGTTTCCATGTAGCTTTTCAATTATTTCCATAAATGCAGTAGAAATTGTACATGCTTTAAATGGATGAGATAATGCACAAAAGTGTGCATACTTGGTAAGTCTATCAACTACCACCATGATGATACTCTTTCTTTCAGCCTTAGGTAAACCTGTGATAAAATCCATTGAAATATCCTTCCAACTTTGACTTGGCCCAAGGATAAAGGTTGTAGAAGACCCAGGGTCTTAATTGTCTCAACTTTATTTTGCTAGAAAACCAAACATTCCACCACAAAATTTTGAATATGAGATTTAAGGCCATCCCAAAAAATTATTTCTTCACCCTGTGGTAAGTTTTTAAAATTCCTGAGTGTCCTCCCAAAGAATAAGTATACAATTAAAAAATAATATTTATTTATTTATTTTGGAATTATTACAAAGGTATAAGCGATCTTTGTACCATAAGGAATCATTTTTCCAACTAAATGTATCAAACGTACTAGGATCTTGCATTTTTCCAATTAAATGAGTTTCGACACTTCTTCATCCTTCTTCCATTCATCCCTTTCTTTGGTTATCCAATCTAGTTGGATAATATAAATGGAAAAAATAAATGCTTCCACCTCTTCATCCTTTCTTAAGAGTGCATTTGCAACAACATTTAGCTTCCCTTTTTTGTATATTATTTCAAAGTCTGTAATATTTCAAAATTTTCACACAGCAATTTGGAATATTAGATTTTTCTACTTTCACCTAGGGATGGAATAAATGGGTAAGGAAGCCCATGGAAAATAAAAATATGAATAAATTCCACCTTATTAAGGAAGGATATCACCTTAGGAGCTGGTTTTACACTTCCAAGTGTGAACAAGGGAAAATTAGATGGAGACATAGTCAAGATTGACCAAGTCAACATCCATTCTTGAAGGAGATGAAATCACTTAAGTAAACTAGCCTAATGTGAACAAGGATCAGCCTAGACAAGCATATCAGAACTGGATTGAAGATCCCTTAGTGTGGAAAGAGGCATTACAGGTGGATAAGTCCTAGTTTACCAAGTCAACAATGTTTCTACAAAGAGGAGGGAAGCCAACTAGGGCAGTGCAGTTTTGAAGGAGGAAGCTTCATGAGGAAGTCACCTCAACATTGTGTGGCGTCCAGGGTGAGGAGCCTCACCAAAGATAAAAAGGAAGGCATAGCATCAAAGGGATTCATTCATGTATTCAACTATCTTAGTCTTGTGACTACTTGCATGCTTCAGCTGTTTAGCCGGAGTCGATGCACTGCTTAGTGCAAGGAATTCTTGTGTGGGAATTCCATCCTCTCTATAGATCAACTTGCTTAAGGGATCAAAGGGGAGTGATTTGAGATTAATTTCAGCATTTTTATTGGGGCCATTCATCCACATTCAGCCATAGCACAGTTACCTTCAGAAAACTGCGTTTTTTATGCATGGGCAGCAGCAGCAGGGTTGCACCCTTTGATTTTATGCTAGTCTTTGAGGAGGAGGTGCTCATTTCCCTTGGGGAGTCTAATAAGAATGCCTAAGGCCTTTTTATGTATTATTCAGCTATTATATGTTGTATTCAGTCATGAATAATTTAGAGCTGTAGTAAACTGCATTATTTTATGCAGTACTGCTTTTTGTACATGTGTATTGCCGGAAACCCTTGGCAGGTGTCTTTTTCTTTGTATAAGAGAGGTGAAACCTCCATTTATATGATATTTAATTAATATAGACTCCATATCAGAATTATTTCATCATTTTTTATATAAAACCTCATGGGAATTATGCTCTCATATTATTTATTAATTCTGTTGTAGAGAAGTCATGGGATCAGGGTGTTTTTAAGCAGTATTGAGCAGGGGAGATTTGTTTAAGGTAGCTAGTTTCATTTGTTTCACCTAAAATTATGTAAATTGGTCATATATTATCTAGAATAAGGTATCCAAGTCCCAATATCCACTTTTATTGCGCAATTTTCTGAATACAGTTGTTCTATGCTCTATATTGCTGCATTTCCCCACTCGGGAAGGAGAATATAGATCATATTCGTGCTGAGGTTATTTTATCTGCTGGTATCATTTTATTTGACATATAATGAGCTGGTATAAATTTCCATGCTTATGTTTTTCTGAAGCTCCACATTGGTAATAACTCATATTATTCCCAATAGTGTAGCTGTTCCTAATTTGGGATGTTACAGTGGTATCATAGCTGCCATCTTGGCTCAGCCTGTGGATTTCAGATCCAATCAGAAGATAATAAGGGGAGGAAAAAAAAAATTATGGAGAGTATGAGATTACTCTCATCCATTTTTAGATCCAGGAAGGGAGGAGAAGATAAATGCATTGAAACTCCAAGAGGGTTTCAAGGAGGAGAGAGTTGCAGTGAGGCCTCTGGAAGGTTTCAAGAAGCAAAAGAAAATGAATGCACTTCCTGCTCTCATAGAGGAAGTGAAGAGCAAGGAGACCACTTAGAGCATGAAATCTTGAGTGGGTATTTGGTAGAATACAAGTGCCAACCTAGGGCTTCCAAAAAGACCCTAGATTTTCCTCAGTTTATTCAACTGAGAGAAGAAAGAAGACCCTGCAACAAAGGAGATATTAAAGGCAATATATTCCTATTGTCTAAATTTTATGGGTAAATTACAACAAGAGCTTGGGTAAGGAAGCTTGAGGCATTCTTCCTACTTCATCCAGTGGTAGAGAGGGAGGCAGTAGAAGTTGCAACACTGCACCTACAGGGTGAAGCCAATGCTTGGTGGTGCAATCACTTAAGCCACACAAGATTGAATTCCTTTTCTGAGTTCACTCAAGAGCTGATTAGAACCTTTGATGGAGAAATATCAAAGGAGAGAATGCCCACACCATCATGGGGAGAGACAAGTACCAGCGTTGTCATAGCTTTGGGAGAGCAACTTTCTACATCAGCAGTAAGGGCAACCATTACATTGGAGGGAGGGACCTTTGCAGCTCTACAAAGGGTTCCCACATCTCACCAAGGTATGGGAAGATTTCCACTTTTACTCATTGCAAAAAATATTTCTAAAATTAGTGGAAATATGTCTTCATATGGCCCAGGATCCAACATTACTAGTGAGATAGAGCAGTAGGATTGCACTATGCTATGCAAGATTGAAGGGTTCAAGGGAGATTTGAACCATCAACCTCATGTATCACTGAAGAGTTACACACAACCCTTGAGGTTGGAGTGTGGTCTTTTAGAGGATGAATTAAACTTTGTGATGAAGTATGAGGTAGCAACTATGTCATTGGATAGAATATTAGTGCTGTCACCTTTGGATCTTAATGGATTCATAATATATTATAATTACTTTATATTCTTTTATAGATCTCTGAGAGGAAGTTATTGTGATTGATCATGAAATGCAATAAAAATCTGAAATGGTAATATGGTAGTTCCCTTTGGAGGAGTACCAAGATGGAGAATGATAGGAGGCATCCATCGGTGGATAAATGGATGTGGATAGAGAGCAAGGAGCTAGAGAGCTACTTGAAAATCTATGATACTGGGCAGTAAGAGGCCAAATTGCATTGGCCACTCTTGAGAGAGTTTGGCCATAATGAGACATATCATTTTTCCAAGGGTACGTGGAAGAAGAATACTTGACAGGGTACTTGCATCATGAGGTAGCAAGGAGTGTGGATGCATTATGATGATATAATCATTATGTTTTTCCCACATGAGCTAGATGATGGAGGTATGCCAGGGCAGCAAAGACCTTTGTTTCTTTGGAGGATTAGGAGAGATCAAGGGTAGAGTTGCTCTCACATTTTTCATGATGTTGCAATAGGAGGAGATGGAAAAATTATGGGAGCAGTCTTTGACCTTGGGCATGTCAGAGAATGGATTTATGAGTTGGCAGGAGCCTATCTATATAGGCCAACAACACTGTCACTTTGGAGCAGGAGTTTATTGATGGAGTGTTCCCAGGATCACTTCACATCTGATCCACTTGGTGGAAAAGGAGGAGGTGAGTATGATAGAGTAGTGGATGGATTCCTCTATTGTTGTGGGGTGTCCTTATTGGCTTGGACTTCCAAGCATGAGGAGGGAGATCTTTGGGCAGCATATGGTTTATTATTCTTCATAGGAATATGTCCTATCACTATGGAGAGCTCATCTATGGATCTTGTAACCTTCTTACTTCCCTTACATGGTAAGAATTCTATATATGCATTTATTGATTGTTTCATGCAATATTTGCATGATCTTACCTTTCCATTGTAGTGCATTGCTCTACCAAGGGGCAAGCTTTTCTTTAGGCTCCATGGTCTATTTTTAGCCAACTATCATGATGGAGACAACCATCCATTGTATAATCTGGGGCAAGTATGTGGTTACTTCTTGTGTGCTCAAATGACATATTCAACCATCTACTATTTTCTAGTGGGTGTGATGACTTATACAACAAGCCATTTTTCAAGAGACAACTTTCCATACCATTGTCTGAAGCTGCAATGGGGAATACTATGCTGTGACCACTTGGGAGACTATTGGTACCATCCAGCACCACATAAAACCTTCATTATTTCTCTAATTATGATGCTGATCATGATCCTAGTTGCTGATATTATTCTTGCCTATATGAGGAGCATGATTGGAGGAGGAACACATGAAGTGGATGTGTTCTCTGGGGAGGAAGATCCCCACACTTTTTGCATTACATGTTCTAAGGGGAACATGGGAAGAGACATGGCCTCTACAATAGAATATTTATTTCTTTATGAGGAGGGCCATGAGATGGATGGGGTGCCATATGATGGTAATTTCTTGTCCACCCTGTATGAGATGGGTTAGGCCAGCTTGATGCACAATGCTGGGAGAGGGACTTTTGGAGGTCTAGTTTCCTTCTTGCCATTGGAGGGCAACGGTATTCCAGCCCAAGATCAGAAAATCCTCTACACTTTTCTTAAGTGGAGAGGAAGGTAGAATGGGGTAGGCTACTATGTCTACCATGACCAAAATTTCAGCCCACCTACTTTGCCGGAGCTTCAAGTGGAGGATGATTTGCATGAGTTACCATTTTTTAGGGTGGCTCATTTTGCTTGGTTGATAGCTTGGGGAGGAGAGATTCAAAGGGGGATGATGAATCCAAATTCATATCAGCCCTCATGCTTCAAGAGGACCTTCAAATAGCCCATTTTTGCTTCCATAGATGTTTCACTGTCACATCATGTCAACTATTTAGATAGCTTACACACTTGGGAGGAGCAACTTAGAGATATATCGATAATGCAACACCTTGATCCTTGGGAGACTTCATATTATGAGGGTGATATAGGGGAGAAGAGGATTCTCTTCAGTCCTATCCTTGCAGTTGCTTGAGGACAAGAAACATTCTGGAGGGGAGGACTGTAATATTCCAAAATTTGCACACAGTAATTTGGAATATTAGATTTCTCTACTTTCACCTAGGGAAGGAATAAATGGGTAAGGAAGCCCATGGAAAATAAAAATATGAATAAATTCCAGCTTATTAAGGAAGGATATCACCTTAGGAGCTGGTTTTACACTTCCAAGTGTGAACAAGGGAAAATTAGATGGAGACATAGTCAAGTTCGACTAAGTCAACATCCATTCTTGAAGAGGATGAAATCAATTAAGTAAGCTAGCCCAATGTGAACAAGGATCAGCCTAGAAACACATATGAGAACTATATTGAAGATCCCTTAGTGTGGAAAGAGGCATTACAGGTGGATAAGTCCTAGTTGACCAAGTCAACAATGCTGCTACAAAGAGGAAGGAAGCCAACTAGGGTAGCGCAATTTTGAAAGAGGAAGCTTCATGAGGAAGTCACCTCAACATTGTGTGGGGTCTGGGGTGAGGAGGCTCACAAAAGGTAAAAAGGAAGGCATAGCATCAAAGGGATTCATTCATGTATTCATCTATCTTTGTCTTGTGACTACTTGCATGCTTCAGCTATTTAGCCAGAGTTGTTGCATTGCTTAGTGCAAGGAATTAATGTGCAGGAATTCCATCCTCTCTCTAGATCAGATTGCTTAAGGGATAAAAGGGGAGTGATTTGAGCTTAATTTCAGCATTTTTCTTGGGGCCATTCATCCACATTCAGCCAAAACGTAGTTACCTTCAGAAAACTGTGTCTTTTATGGAGGGTTTCACCCTTTGATTTTATGCTAGTCTTTGAAGAAGAGGTGCTCATTTCCCTCCGAGAGTCTAATAAGAAGGCCTAAGGAAATTTTCTATATTATTCAGCTATTATATGTTGTATTAAGTCATGAGTAATGCAGAGCTGCAGTAAACTACATTATTTTATGCATTTTTTCTTTTTGTACATGTGTATTGCCAGAAACCCTTGCCGGGTGTCTTTTTCTTTGTATAAGAGAGGTGAAACCTCCATTTCTCTGATATTTAATTAATATAGACTCCATGTCAGAATTATTTCATAATTTTTTGTATAAACCCACATGGGAATTACGCTCTCACAGTATTCAGAAATTCTGTTGTAGAGAAGTCATGGGATCAGGATGTTTTTAAGCAGTATTGAGCAGGGGAGATCTGTTTAAGGTAGCTATTTTCATCTGTTTCACCTCCAATTCTGTAAATGGGTCATATATGATCTAGAATAAGGGATACAAGTCCCAATATCCACTTTTATTGCACAATTTTCTGAATATAGTTGTTTTATGCTCTATATTGCTGCATTTCCCCACCCGGGAAGGAGAATATAGATCATCTTCGTGCTGAGGCTCTTTTATCTGCTATTATGATTTTATTTGACATCTAATGAGCTGCTATATATTTCCATGCTCATTTTTTTCTAAATCTCCACATTGGTAATAACTCAGATTATTCCCAATAGTGTAGCTGTTCCCAATTTGGGATATTACAAAGTCATAACCCAACATCTTTTTGACCCATTTTTTCTCCTATTCTGAAGATAGTCTTTGTTCCAAAAAAATTTTAAGACTATCGTGATTATTTTTTACCTTGAAGCATATTCCCATTAGGTAAGTTCGCCATTTCTTTAGTGCATGTAGTATTGCCAACATTTCCTTCTCATAAATAGCTTTTGTAAATACTTTCCTTTGATTGGAAAAATTTCAAAAGAAATGGGTCTTCCTTCTTTCATTAAAACAACAAAAATTCCATTTCTCAAGGCATCACATTCCACAATAAAGGTTGTTGTGAAGTCTGGTGTAGCTAAGATCGGTGCTAGGCACATTGCCTATTTAAGATGTTCAAAGGCCTTAGTTGCTTCAAGAGTCCATGAAAATGCATATTTCTTCAATAATGTTGTTAGAGGTACTACTATTCTCCCATAATTCTTAACAAACTTGCGATGATACCCTGTTAACTTGAGAAATCCTCGCAAATAATTTATGGTTGTGGGGACTTTCCATTCCTTAATGGCTTTAATTTTTTTGGGGTCTACCTTAACACCCTCGTGAGATACAATATGACCCAGATATTCCACCTCTTGTACTCCAAAGAAAAATTTGGAGGTTTTTGCATATAATTTTTTTTCCTCCAATAGTTTGAGCACCCTGTGAACATGTTGAACATGCTCCTTCCAAGACTTGTTGTAGATTAGTATATAATCAAAAAATACTAACACAATTTTGAAAATGGAATTCATCAACCCTTGAAATGTAGAAGGTGCATTTGTAAGGGAAAAAGGTATGACCAAAAATTCATAATGACCCTCATGAGTTAGAAATGTTGTTTTCAGAATATTTTCAATCTTCATTCTAATTTGATGATATCCTGAATGAAGATCTAATTTGGTAAAATAAATTTCTCCATGTAATTTATCCAATAATTCATAAATCATAGGAATTGGAAATTTATATTTAATAGTGAGCTTATTGATCTACCTATAATCCGGACACATCCACCATGATCCATCCTTCTTGTCCACTAATACTACTGGAGCAAAGAAAGAACTTTGACTAGGTTGAACTATACCAACCTCTAACATTTCGGCAATCATATGTTCAATTTCACTCTTTTGGACATAAGGATATCTGTAAGGCCTGATATTTGGAGGACCACTTCCTGGAATCAAATGAATATCATGCTCATGATCATGAATAGGTGGGATTCCTTTGGGAGTTTCAAACAGCTTGTAATGATTGTCCAAGACTTTTTGAAGATATGGAGAAATAGATGATTTTGATGTTGTAACTTATAGTGAGCATAATTATGCAATTACACCTAGTTTTTATTTCTTCGGAAGATTTTTCGTCACATTAGAGCTTATTATCTTTCTCGGCTTACCTGCGATACCCCGTAATTCGACTTCCTTTCCTTCTGAAAAAAGTTTCAAAAAAAATTCTTAAAAATTAAAATCTATCATCCCCAATGATTGTAACCATTGTACTCCTAGTACAACATCATCACCTCCCATTGGAATGGAAAGCATTGGACTATTCAACACATATTCCCCCATGGATAGCTTTATATTATGGAATTTTCCAAAGGAATTTATAGTTCCTCCATTTGAAACCATCACTTTATATTCTGGTGTTGCGTATAGGAAGAAATTCAGTTCCTTGGCTACCTTACAATGAATAAAATTATGGGTACTACCTTAATCAATCAGCTCTATTACCTTTTTCTTCTTGATATGTCCTTCTATATTGAGAGTTTGAGGAGTGGTAATTCCTTCCAATGAATTACACAATATGGTCGGACTCAATTATTCTTTCTCTAGGGCTGGTTCCTGGTGTATATCCTCTTCTTTTGAAGTTTATTATTCATTTTTTTTCCTCCTCTTCCCAATCTATGTAAAATAATTTCTTCTCAACACACTTATGACCTTTAGTGTATTTTCTATCACAACTGTAGGAAAGCCCTTTTGCTGTTTTTTCTTCTAATTGTTGTGATGTCAACCTTGTAGGTTTTGTAAATCTAGGAGTAGCAACACTTCCATCTTTATAGATGTGAGTGGTAGGCTTCCTTGTCGCCATAATTTTACGTTCAAATTTTCTTTCCAACCTCAATGGCTTCTCCAATGAATTAGGTTCCCAAACTCACACCTCATGTTGGATGTTATCCTTTAAAGTCCCTATGAAGACATCAATCTCATGCTACTCTGGAATATCAGCTACCCTTATATTCAATTTTTGGAAGTCCTCAATTTTCTCCACCACTGAACAGTTTTGTTTGAGATTTATGAATTGGCTAAAGAAGGTGTTGAACTTTGTATCCTCATAATGTGTTATCATTTCCTCCATAAAAATTGACCAAGTGACAATTTTTTTACGGGAGCAAAGCCATCGATACCATTCAAATATATTTTGTTCTAAATATAAAGTTGTACTGTGTAACATTTATGTGTTTTGCACATTATTGAGATCAAAATATTGCTCCATATGTAGTATCCATGTTACAAGATCCTTGCCGTCAAACTTCCTCATATCGATCTTTGGAATATGGTGGGTCTTCAATCCAACATTAGAGTTTATGAAATCACGATTAACATTTATTTTGTTCTCATCATGAGTTTCCTCTACTATATTTCTAGCATTAGGAATCATTTCTTGTATCAACCTTTTCAAAACTTCCTTCAAACCTTCCATGTCTGCTTTTAGATCATTATTCATGTCTTCCATGTTGTCTTTCATTTTTTCATCAATCTTAGCTTCCATGTCATCAATCTTAGCTTCCATGCCATCCACCTTAGCTTCCATGCCATTCCTCAAACCATCCATCTTAGCTTCCATGCCTTTCTTCAAACAATCCATCTTAGCTTCCATGCCTTTCTTCAAAACTTCCATTTCATTTTTTTTTTCTCTTTGTGAGAGAGAAATTTGGTGCACTTTCTCTTCTAATTGTGGCATGTCATGTTGCACTTCTTCCTCTTCATGAGTCATATTAGAGCCTTCTAAAGGCTTAATGGGTGTTGAATTATTTTTTGGTGGCATTTTAGAACCCAATACTGATATCTATGTTTCAATATTCCCTTGGAATCACTTCAAACTAAGTTTTCAAACAAGAGTTACGCAATTTGAAAAAAAAATATGCCTTTTTCTTGCTTTTTAGGAGCTCGATATTGAAACTGATGTATCTCTATCATTTTGGATCTTCAATATCTAAAATTCGGTTTTGTTGTATCCCTCTGAAGATTCTTCCAAATTCCATAGGTCTGACCTAATTTGGATGATTCAAGACAAAGTTATGCCCAATCTCCCACAATGACCTAATTATAGATTGGTTCAGTAGAGGAAACTTGTATGACATGCCACGTGTCAATTTTTCCTCCTTCAGCTCTAAAATTGATACACAGGAAACTACAGTTTGTTTGATTTCAACCACTTTTTACATAATTCCAATCTGATGCTCATAGAGATAATTATGAAAATTTTACCAGGGTCACCTCTTTTAGATGAGATTCGGGAGCCTACAAAAACCACAACTTCCACAGATCATATCTCCAAAAATATTGCAAACCAATATATAAATTTTTTACATGGTGTTCCTCAGGGTTTTGGCTTCATGCAATAAAAATTTCAGCCTTTTAACCTTTGTAGAAACAAAGTTATAGAGAAAATTCCACGATGACCTGTTTGAAGTAGTGAAATCCTAGAATCCAAAGCTCTGATACCATATGTTATGAAACCAGCTCCAAAAATAGAAGAAAAGAGAGATCAATGCCTTAGAAATAAGCCACTTCAAGGGGGAGACTTCCTTTATATTACATAAATGAAAAATTCTCGGATGATACAAATGAAAAAACCTCATTCTATATATAGGAGTCCATGGGATCACTTTATAATCCTAGCTGACCTAACAATAATAATGTAAAGGCACAATAATAACAATATTGGGGTTAGAGGGGTACAACAATAACAATGAGGGGGCTACAATAACAACAATAAGGGACTACACTAGTAATATAGGGACCTAACAAATATTTTTTTTAGTTGGGGATTCTTAATAATATATAATTGATCTTTGTACCATAATTAATCTTTTTTATAGAAAAATGGATCATATGTACTAGGATATTTTTGCAATGTTTGAATGAGTGTCCACATTTCTTCATCATTCTTTTATTCCTCCCTTTCTTTGGTTATCCAATCTGGTTTGATAATAGAAATGGCACAGAGTAATACTTCCACATCCTCATCCTTTTGTTGAGAGTGCATCTACAACAACATTTAGCTTCCCTTTTTTGTAGATGATTTCAAATTCATAACCCAACATATTTGTTAGCCATTTTTGCTGCTCTTCTGAATATAGTCCCTGTTCAACAAATTATTTAAGACTAATGTGAATTTTTTTTACCTTGAAGTGTCTTCCCATTAGGTAAGGTCACCATTTATTTATTGTATGTAGTATTTCCAACATTTCCTTCTAATAAATAAGTTTCTGTAAAAACTTTCCAATTATTTGAAGACCTTCAAAAGTAATGGGTCTTCCTTCTTGCATCAAAACAACACCAATTCCATTTCTTGAGGTATCACATTCCACAATAAATGTTTTTGTGAAGTCTTGCATAGCTAAGACTGATGCTTGGAACATTGCTTATTTAAGATGTTCAAAGGCCTTAGTTGCTTCTAGAATCCAAGAAAAAAATATCTTTCTTCTGTAATATTGTTAGAGGTGTTTCTATTCTCCCATAATTCTTAATGAACTTGCGATAATACCTTGTTAATCTGATAAATCCATAGATGATTTATGATTGTGGGGATTTTCCATTCCTTAATGGCTTTAATTTTTTTAGGGTTTACCTTAACACCCTCATGAGACACAATATGACCCAAATATTCCACATCCTATACTCCAAAGAAACGTTTGGAGGTTTTTGCATATAATTGTTTCTCCTCCAATAGTTTGGGCATCCTGTCAATATGTTGAATATGATACTTCCAAGACTTGTTGTAGATTAGTATATCATCAAAAAATACTAAAAAAAAATGTCTATGCAAGGGTTTGAAAATGGAATTCATCAACCCTTGAAATGTAGAAGGTGCATTGGTAAGGCCAAAAGGCATGACCAAAAATTCATAATGAATGTCATGAGTTCTAAATGTTATTTTCAAAATGTCATCGACCTTGATTCTAATTTGATGATATCATGAACGTACATCCAACTTTATGAAGTAAATTGCTCCATGTAATTCAACCAATAATTCATCAATGCAGGAATGGGAAATTTATATTTAATAGTGAAATTGTTGAGCCCCCTATAATCTAGACACATACGCCATGATCCATCCTTCTTGTCCACCTATAATGTTGGATTAGAGAAAGAAATTTGATAAGGTTGAATTATATCGGCCTCTATCATTTATGCAATCATACATTCAATTTCTCTCTTTTGGACATATCTGTAAGGCTTGATGTTTGGAGGAAAACTTCCTAGAATCAAATGAATAACATGATCATGATCATGAATAGGTGGGAGGCATTTGGGAGTCTCAAATACATTGGAATGATTGTCCAAGACTTTTTGGAGATATGGAGAAATACATGATTTCGATGTTTGAAACTCTAGTGAGCATAATTGTGCAATTATGTCTTGTTTTTTTTTATTCAGAAGATTTGTTATGCCATTAAAGTTGATTAATTTCCTAGTTTACCTGCGATACCCTGTTGGAAATATGATACAGAGTGTTGTCCTTGATGGCAACCCACTTAATGAAAATGAAGACATGAGACGGTTGACATGTGTTGTCCCTAATGGCAATCCACCTGATGAAGTTATTCTTGACTTGATGGACTTGGTAAATGATGTAAACCTGATGTGATATGATGTTTGTTGGCAATATGATGTTGAGTGTTGTCCTTGATGAACAACCCACTTGATAGAGTGTTGTCCGTGAATGGCAACCCACTTGATGAAGATGATAGCAACCTACTTGACGAAGTTGTGCTTGATAGAATATGTCTTGATGAACTAAATCTGATGTATCTACAGTGAGTACAGAAGGTAATGAAGAAAGGAATTCAATATGTACTAGATCTATGTTGAAAAGAGTATGTCTCAAGGCATACGCGGATATGTCTAGGAGAAGTCGCGTATGCACGCGGGAAATAACGTGCCAAGTCGCGTATGGGAAAAAGCGCTCATAAAGTGAAAAACCAGGGGTAACCACCATGGTATTGACCCATTGTATTGGGTAATGATTCGTCTAAATGACCCCGTCTAGGAATACCATTGGAAGTAATGTGGTTTTGGCTCATGGTATTGAAAAAGGGTAAACCTATATAAGGAGAAGAAATTCATTGTGCAAATCATGAGTGTGGGTGCAAGATGTCTGAGCTTGAATGAACGCTTCTCTCTGAAGTATATCTGAATGGAAAGGGTTACAATTGAATGATAGATCTGAATGCATGAAACACCTATGAAGAAAATGATGAAGAAGGGAATCTAGATCTGGAATGTATTTGTATTTGCTAGATCTGTTTATGGAATACTTAGATCTGAGATGAGGCGAACATCTGTCTGAAGTAAAAGGGTTAAATCTGAACTGAATATCTGATCTGAAGAAGTATGCTGCTCTATAATGACTGAAGATGTATACGCTAGTTCGGAACAGCGAAAGCGCGTATATACGCGGGTTTGGTAAAGAGAAAGCGTGTATCTGCCCTGAAGTATAAACATATGTATACGCTGGTTGATGTGAACGGAAGCACGTGTATACGTGGTATCAGTGAAAGGAAAGCGCGTATGAAAATCTAGGGTTTGATGAAGTCTGAAGTATAAAATGTCTGATCTGTTCTGCTGTGTTACTGCTGTCTGTATTCTACAGTTCTGAAGTTGTCTGTATCAGTTTGGTTGAATGATGGAGCTTAAATATGAGGAGTGGGTCCAGTCTGAAAATATGATGAAACGTGGCCTGCAAGTTGTGTTCTAAAGGAAGCTTTGGATCCAGTGTGAAAATTGATGAAACGTGGTCCATAGAGGTGCTGAGGGTTGTAGCCTTCAGTCAGGGGGTTGTAGCTCCCTTCCAGGTGAGGCTGGTAAATGAGATCGGGGGTCGTAGCTCCCTTCCAGGAGAGGCTGGTAAACGAGTCAGGGGGTTGGAGCTCCCTTCCAGGAGAGGCTGGTAAACGAGCGCAGGTGGGTGCCTGTGTGCTGGTCAAGTCTGCGCCAGCACATATGTTGTAAGATGTTTTCTCTATAATAAAATATTGAAGGCTGAGCAACTGCAGCGGTGGTTTTCTTCCGACTTGGGTTTCCACCTAAAATCCTGGTGTTCATGTGTGATGCTTATGTGTGATGGTTTATTCTGTTCTTACTGCACATGTTTACTGTTTATTGAACATCTAATGAATGAATGATGGAATGATATAAGTGAAGAATCAATGGCATAATTAGATCTCTGTGTATACGCGAGTTTTATGAAGGATATCCACGTGTATACGCTAGTTTGGTTCAGCAAAGTAGCGTATGGGTTTTAGAGAGTGAAAAAGTAAAAATTTTGATAAAGTGCTAAATACTGATTCACCCCCCCCCCCCCCCTCTCAGTATTTTTCCCAACATACCCCTTAATTTAAGTTCCTTTCTTTCCCAAAAAAAATTGAAGAAAAGTTCCTGAAAAGTAAAAGCTATCGTACCTGAATATTACATTCATTGAACTCTTAGTACAACATCAGCACCACCCATTGGAATGGAAAGCATCAGGCTATCCAATACATATTCCCCCATGGTTAGCTTGATATTATGAAACTTTCCAAAGCAATTATAGTTCCTCCATTTGTATCCATCACTTGACACTCTCGTGTTAGGTATAGGAAACAATTCAATTCCTTGCCTATATGAAGATGAATAAAATTATGGGTACTACCTTCTTCTTGATATGTCCTTCTATATTGAGATTTTGAGGAGTGGTAATTCCTGCCAATGTATTAGAAGATATGGTCAGATTCATTTATTATTTATGTAAGGTCGGTTCCTGGTGTATATCCTCTTTTTTGAAGTTTCTTGTTCCTTTTCTTACTCCTCTTCACAACCTATGCAAAATAATTTCTTCTCAGCACACTTATGACCTTTAGTGTATTTCCTATTAAAACTGTAAAAAATCCTTTTTACTATTTTTTCCTCCAATTGTTTTGGTGTGAACCTTGTAGGTTGTGGAAGTCTAGGAGTAGCAACACTTCCATCTTTATAGATGTGAGTGGTAGGCTTCCTTGTCGCCATAATTTTACATTCAATTTTTCTTGCCAACCTGAATGCCTTCTCCAATGAATCAGGTTCCCAAAGGCGAACCTCATGTTGGATGTTATCCTTTAAATTCCCTACGAAGACATCAATATTATGCTCATATGTAATATAATTTACCCCTATATTCAATTTTTGAAAGTCCTCAATGTGTTCAACCATTGAACTCTTGTGTTTGACATTTATTAATTGGCTAAAGAAGGTGTTTCTTTTTGTATCCTCATAATGTGCTATCATTTCCTCTCTAAAAATTGACCAAGGGACAAGTGGTTTATGGGAACAAAGCCATCAATACCATACAAACCGATTGGGTTTTAAATATAAAGTTGCAATGCGTACCTTTTGTGTCTTTTTCACATTATGGAGATCAAAATATTGCTCCATCTGTAGTCTCCATGTTACCAGATCCTTGTTATAAAACTTCCTTGTATCAATATTTGGAATATGGTGGGTCTTAAATCCAACATTAGAGTTTATGAAATCATGGTTAGCATTTATTTTGTTCTCATCATGAGTTCATCTACTACCTTTTCAACATTAGGAATCATTTCTTGTAGCAACTTTGTCAAACCTTCTTTCAAACCTTCCATGTCTTCTTTTAAACCATTCATGTCGCATTTTAAACCAACAATGTCACATTTTAAATCATCCATATTTTCTTTTAAACCATCCATGTCACCTTTTATTTCTTCTTTTAAACCATCCATGTCCCCTTTTAGTTCATCTTTGTTTTCTCTTTGTGAAAGGGAAATTTGTTGCGCCTAGTCCCATAATTTTGATATATCATGTTGCACTTCTTTCTCTTCATGCATAATAGTAGATATTTCCAAGGGCTTAATGGGTGTGAAATTATTTTTGGGAGGTATTTTATAACCCAATACTAATATAAATTCATCAATTTTCCCTTTGAATCACTTCAAACTAATTTTTCGAACAAAATTTATGTATTTTTAAAAAGAAATACACACCTTTTTCTTGCTTTTGAGGAGCTCGATATTGAACCTGATGTATCTATGTGATTTCAGATGTCCAAGGTTTGAATGTAGGTCTTGTAGTATCCCTCTTAGTCTTATTTACAATTCCATAGGTCATATCTAATTTGGATTCTTCAATATAAAGTTATGCCAAATCTCCCACAATGACCTAATTATGGAATGCTTTAGTAGTGTGAACTTGTACGGTGTGCCACAAGTCACAGTTTTGACCTTCAGCACTGAAATTAATATGCTAGAAACTAAAGTCCATTCTATTTTCTGCCACTTTTTATAGAATTCAAATCTGATGTCTGAAATGAAATTTATCACGACTTTCCCTTAGTCTCCTGTTTGAGATGAAATTATAGAGCCTGAAAAAACCCTAACTTCCTCATATTATATCTATGAAAATATAGCAAACCAATATATAAAATTCATACACAAGGTTCACCATTACTTTTACTCCACGTGGTTTAAATTTCAGCTTTTGAAGCTTCGTAGAAAAATAGTTATAGCAAAAATTCAAATATGACCCGTTTTAAGAAGCGAAACCCTAGAATCCAAAGCTCTGATACCAAATGTTATGCAACTAGCTCACAAAATAGATGAAAAGATATATAAAATACTTAGAAATCATCCTCTTCAATGTGGAAACCTCCTTTGCATTACATAAATGAATAATTATTGGATGATACAAATGACAAACCTACTTTCTATATATAAGAGTTTAAGGGATCAAAATATAATCAAAGCCTACATAACAATAATAATGTAGGGGCACAAAAATAACAATAGTGGCGTTCTATGGGGAACAATAGTAAAAATATGGGGACTACATGGGCATAACAATAAAAATAATAATAAGGGGATACCCTGTTATTATAAGCACCTAACAATCTATGTTGGACCACTTGTCACTGTACCTTATCTGTATGTGCCCATATCATATATTATTCTTGTTGCCTTTAATGGTGCTCTATTGGACATTATTTGAGGTACTAAAATTTGAACCAAAACCTATCCTGTAAATGACACACACATTTTTATTAAAATTTCAAACAAATGAAGTTTTCATATATGTCTAGGTTAAGTTTATGATCCTGTAAATTTGTAATGCCCAATATCTTCCTCCTAAAGATATACATGTGGGGTTTTTCTTAGGGTTTATAGTTTTTAATGTACATTTTTTTAGCACTCTGCAATTCCTCGATGTTAAGGAGAGGAACCCAAAGGTAACCAAAAACCACTTTGAAGTTGGAATCTATCCCTTCCATCTTTAGAGAGGGCTTTGTTTAATGTCTGAATCTTCAGTCACCATGAAATATTGTCTTAGGTTTTAGGCTAGGTATTAAGACAAAAGGGGAATACTATTTATACTGTTTGATGGAAAGGGAGAAGAAATAGCCATCGGGAATGGATTCATGTTAAGCTGGTTGATTTTCCAGTGAGAAGATGAAAAAATGAGGATTCTTTATATAGGGGAAAGTTAGGCAATCCTTTTGGTGTTTTTATCAAATTTCATTGTAGATGGGTGAGCAGAGGAAAATTGTGATTGAGGACATCTAAAGCATCTATTTCAAGATGAATTTTAGATATCTCAATGGAAGAAAAACACTAAAATGTTTAATAAGCCACAATAGAGCACTTAAAATGTGAATTCTGAATAAAATTCCGCTTAATTAAACATGAATACATAACATTTAAAAACATGATTTTAACAAGAAAAACTCACATGTACAGGAGAAAACATCACCATAGTAATTGACACATGAATCCCTGAGAAAACAAACCTCGACCTTCATCATTCACTGAAAAATTTAAAATGGAAAAATACAATGCACAATGTTTTCTTTCTCTAACCATGACCAACCAACCCTTTTATTAATAAAAATTACATCATATATAGACCAAAAAAAATTATTCCCTTCATTTAGGAACTTAATTATTGGAAAAACATTATGTTTCTTCCTTCAACAATGAATATAGAACCACTTCTCTAGAAACTAGAAAATTTTTTTTACTAAGAATTTCTCAAACATATTACATTAAATACAATGCCTAAAACAAGTTTCAAAGATCCTAAAGACGTCAGGACATTTAGCATGAACATAAAAATGAATTACATAAAACTTAGATACATATTTTACAGTCAAAGTGTTGATTATGTGGAAGCGCAACACATTTGTTGTGTTGCTTCCATTCTTCATCATAAACATAATAATAAACACAACGACTCGATGGTTTTCCAACATAGGACCACTTTTTAAGCTTCTGAATGAGTTATACATGTGAAATATAACTTGTATATCGTCAACTACCCTTTGAATAACTTATTTTGATATGAAAAACTTGTCATCTTTCAAAAACATTACCTACAGTAAAAATGCAACGTCTGAGGGTTGTTGGGCCTTAAAAATGCCCATGTTTTCATCTTTCAATATCACCATTCATACCCTAAAACGTTTTGTTTTTTACTCATTTCGTATCCTAATTCCATAACTTGCCACCAAAAATGTATTTTACACTCTATGGTTGGTTATCATTATTTTTCTGAGATTTTATATGATTAAAGATGATTTTGTCATGATTTACTAATGATGGTTTTGCTAAGTTCATTTTCCGAAGAGTTCCAACCCCGAAATTCTTCACAAGCCAGTTAAACTAGTCACTGCACAGTTGAGTATTGAATGAGATTATTGTAGATGAAAATATGAATTTTTTGATCAAATGGTAAAGAATCGCGAAATTATGACACATGGGTTCTATTCAAAGCGCCCTCATTTAGGTCACCCAAAAATGTTTTGACATTATTTGTCTCTATGGATGAGTTATGGTTAGGAGAATATTCGAGTGCAAAGTTAAGTACATAAATATGGGTTTGAACGTTTTGAGTTAGGTACGTGGGTCATCCACATGCGTCAGCCACAATTGGTCCAGTTCATTCAATGTTCTAGAAGGTTCTTATTTATTTTTACTCCAACACTTTTCTACTATCAAAAGCCTTGATCCATTCCATTATTTACTTAGTGATTTGTTGAAACTGTCCTCTCCAATTTGTTACTAGTTGAACTCTTTAAAAGCTAGATGGTTTTGTATGTAAGGGGAGGAGGATACACATAAGCACAGTGGGATATGAGAAGTTAAAAATGAAAATAATGTTGAAGAATGTAGCATGGCTCTTATGAATGACTGAACTGATATTTCTTTTAAGTTAATATAATTTTGGTTTCTACATTTAATTCTCTGTGAGTATTATGATTTCCTTTATCTTTTAAAAGTACTGAGTTAACTTAGACTTGCTCCAGGAGTGGAAAGGGCCTACCACTACCTCGAAGAAAGTCCTGCAATTGATATAGATCTTAGGAGGTGTGCTTTTGAGATTCAAAGTTCATATTTCATTTTAAGAGTTGTTTTCCAATAGATCTAGCATTTACTGATTTTGTACTAAAATTGCTTTCTATGGTTACATTGGATTTAGAAGGGTGTTATGTCCTTAATTATTATGAACAGAGGAAAATAACATCGTTTCCTAATGTCTCTTATGCATGAATGATTTCCTTATTATACGCATGTGGTTCATAATATTTAGAAGAATGATCTCCAATCGTAATGAATTTGAAAAGGACAACTGCATCGTGAAGTTAACCTATTGATCCAAATCAGATTTGATCTTTTCATGTTAATCATGTGCATTTTTCAACAACACAAAGTTCATGAATATTATTTTTTTTTGAAGAAGTAACGAGAAAATTCAAGCACAACGTTACTTATTTATGAAGATTCTGTGATTGAGAGTTATAACATAGCCTTGGAAGCTTTATGTGACTGTGTGAAACCCTTATGCAACGTATGAGAGTTTTTTTTGTGTAACTCCGACATGTTTATGAGAATTTTGGCTCCATGTTTTGTGGAATTTTTCTACCATTTGTTTCATAACTAGATTTATGCTTCGTCTCTCCTAGGTGAGTTGATTCAATTGGCCATCGAATCCATTTGATTGCCAACAAATTCATTGAATGCCATCGAATATACCATTTTATCCAAGCGTGGCATGCGTTGTCATTTTTCCCTGAATGTTGTGAATTCATTTAACCTATAAATCGTTTGGAGTTAATTCGTTACAATTTGGATTAAGGAGTTTGAGTTATATGTGTAAGTTTGAAGAGTCACAATTATCATTTCTAGATTGCGTTTTCAAGCATTGTGTGTGAATGTTTCTTTATTGGTATTAATAGGATAGAATAGTGTGATTAGAAGCTGGCATTTGCAATGATTTCATTTTCATTTATTTCATTTGTAGTGATTTTTTTATTAATTGATTTACATTGGTTTAGTTAAATAACATGATTGCAATGGTTTTGTTCTAAATTCAATTATAGTAATTTCATTTACGGCAATTTATTTAGTGATTTCATTATGATTTCCATCACAATTATCTAGTTAAATATTTAGTTAATAGCGGAATAGAAACATTGTAATTGAGTAGTTTACAAACAATTTGATTAGATTGTGTGATCTAGTGAAGTAGAATAGACTAGTTTTTGTACATACTGTGATTTAATTCAAGAATTTCCACTACGGTTAATTCAAGCATTTATGGTGTGATTTAATATAAGTTATTAAAATATGATTTCTAGTGTGATTTAATTCTACTCATTAGAATATCATAGGGTAATTTAGGATTACTTCAATTTCCAAAACAATAGCATAGATTTAGTTTTATAAGGAGTGTGACATCAATTCAATTTCGTTTATAAATTTAGAGAATTTCATTAAGATTTCATTCTTATTTTAAATGACTATAATTAATGAAAATTATATACTATGACCATTAAGTTGAACCAAAAATGCAGTACAACTCATGTTTACGACTCCCGGATCGACAATTAAATATTAAGAGGTTTAATCGCTAATTAAAACTCTCAACATTTTGGCGTTGTTTCTGGGGAGTTGTATTTTGGTTTAGGTAAGGTCTTTTACATAGTTTCAAGGGTATTTTAGGGCAATCAGAGGGTATAGAGAGTACGCTAAGATGTGAGTGAAGAGCCATGCATCCACTATGGTGGGGTTGCTCCAGATTCTGATCACCTTTTCTTATCTTTGAAATTTTATTTCCTTTACTCTATGCGTAGTAGTAGAAGCAAGCTTTAGAATATTCTGAGACATTATGAAAGCTCATTTCTGCATTTCATGTAATTCGCAAAGTGTGTAAATCTCATAGACTTAATAAGACACATCTAAAGGAACCATAGCTAAGCCTCATAAGCGGCATAGGCATTAGAATAGTCTGAAACATTATGTGAGACATTTAGTTTTCGAATTGTTTTGCTTTCAATAGATTAAATAGTACTTTGATCCGTCATTTTCCCCAACTCATTTTTCCCTTCATTTTATGCAAATTTATTTTTTAATGCAAGTGTGGTGAGCTTTATTTAAGCCAATAGCTTATTAAATTCATTTATCTTCAAATTCCAATATTTAACGTTATATCATTTTTTCGAGTGTTGTAAGAACCCCAGTTACTAATATGTGTGTGGAGACAGGGACTATAAATCAACTAGATGGACTTGAAGATGATAAAAAGTATGAAGGACCTCTCATAAGCCCTAGAAGCTATTGGGATATTGATCTCTACCTCTCAGGAAGAGAACTTCTTGATAATAGTCAAGAATTTGTCCATTTCTCCACCACCACAAGAGGATTTGGAAGCCTCTTTTGATTTCCCTTACCAATATTCTAAGGAGAAAAATGAATCATGAAATATAATCAATAGATAAAATCCATGGGAACCTGAGATAGAGGAGTTCTTGACATGTCTATCAACATATCAGGAATGTAATCAAGAGACTACTCACCCTAAGAAGGACAATCGGCATGACATGGAAGAAGAGGATGTGCATCATGGGCCAAATGAAGAAATGGACCAAGACTACCATGATAACATTGAACATTGGTTTCGAACAAAGACTCAAGTGAGCCAACATTCTCCTCTTATAAAACTCTTGTTGTCATATAATTTACATTTGTTTGTTTTTCATGCTCATGCACACTTCCAAGTTTGTATGTTAAATCTGAGCATGAATATATATTTGTACCTAATCTGCACATGGCTTCATTGGAGGTACTCCTTCACTTGAAGGAGTTCATCTCCCTTTCTTCAGTATAATAGGAAATTTCGTAGTACAATAAATAAAGGAAAAATAGTAAAGAGAAAAATAAGTCCTTTTGTGAAAACCAACTTGTTTGGTGCATCTGGACAGAGGCTTTTCTTGAAAACCAGGTAACTAGCGGGAAAATTTCTAAATAAAGTTTTGTAATCCTGTATTAGATCTTTCCAATTATGTAATCTTCGGATGATTATGTATGCACTAGCATTGGTTGATGTGGGATTCCTTAAAGCCCACCAGCCAATAGGCCTTGTCCCATCGACATCAGAAAATTATCTAGGTTGAGGTTAGAATTAGATAAGGTATCTGGGAGCCTGCATGCCTTAATGGCAGATATCCTTGTAATTTTCGAAGTAAATTCATTAATGTTTCTTGGAAAAATAATTCTACATTCCATTCGACTTCAACAATTTTATTCATGGCTAGTAGAATGTACCTGGTGCCTTGATTCCCATTGACATGAAGGGTGGGATATATCGCATTGGTTAATGACATCATCAATGATTGGTAATCCAACGATTCTGGATTATGCTTGAAATCAATGCCAGTCATTCACATATGCAATATTGCACAATAGATTGTAGCGGATGAAGACCATGTGTTTTTAGGTTTCAACACAAGTTTTCAGTAGTTTGGTTCTTTGTAGCATCATTTCCTTTTCTTGTAGTAGTCATCTTGTTTCAATAAAGGTTTGCATATAGCAGCTTGATCATTACTTACAATAGTCACCTTCCTTCTTTTTCTGGGGTCATACATCTCCTCAGGCATGGGGGAGAAGGGGACCTTAATTTTTAAATCTTCTTTACTGCCTTTAGTTCAACCTTATTTAGCTACACATCAACTCCAGCCATTCCATCTCCAAATTAGAAGTCATTCCAACTCAAAAATTTCAGTTGTGTTCTGCTTCATCTTCCACTTCATCCTACAATAGCAAGTACATTAAAATTAAAGGGAACCTAAAGTGAAGTTGGCTTAACATTATTTAGTTCATTAGATATTGAGGAAATCTTTGATGATTATCCACCACATATTCCATTTTCCATATACCCTCCATTTGAGAATTCCTCATTCATAATAGAATGCATGCTAATCCAATAAGGTCATAGTCATGAAAAGAAAAGATAATGGTTCATATAAGAAAAGAAAAAAATATAGTGCCTTCCCCTCCTAAATTCACAAATATTGTCAACTAAATGTATTCAAGAAAGGATGAATTTATTGTTTCCCTTCTTAAAGGAACCATCCATAAGCATTGACCTCACAAGAGTAGCATATGAAACCATCTCATCTCATCCACTATCTCCATCACCACTTCATCCCACCCACCTTTTCCATTATCACCTATCATGTCATTCATCATCGCTTCCTACCATATCTATTGCTTATTCTCAATTTTTATCACTCTCAAAATTAAATCTATGGGAGTCAAATAAGAATGGTGTTGCTCCACAAGAACCAACACCCTCAAATATTCACACATCATTGCTCCACACAAACCAACCTTGCCCAAATCCACGATGCCATAAAATCCATAAATGAGAAAAGTAATGGTTTTCATGAGGACATGAAAATCCTCACGCTTGGGGGGATGTTAGGCCTTAAAAAGGCCCATTTTTTCATCTTTCAATATCACCATTCATACCCTAAAATGTTATGTTCTTAACTTGTTCCATACCCTAATTCCATAACTTCCCGCAAAATATATATTTTACACTCTATGGTTGGTTATCATTAGTTTTATTATATTTTATATGATTAAAGATGATTTTTTCATGATTTACTAATTATGATTTCGCTAAGTTCGTTTTTCGAAGAGTTCCATCGCCAAAATTATTCACAAGGCAATAAAACTAGTTCCTGCAGAGTTGAGTATGGAATCAGATTGATGTAGGTGAAAATATGAATTTTGTGATCAAATGGTAAAAAATCTAGAAATTCCAACACATAGGTTGTGTTTAGAGCATCCTCATTCAAGTAACCCAAAATTGTTTTGGCAAAATGCGTCTCCATGAATGACTTATGGTCACAAGAATATTCCAGTGCAAGGTTAAGTACATAAATCTGCGTTTGAACGTTTTGAGTCAGGCACGTGGGTCAACCATGATTGGTCCAGTTCATAACATTTTCCAGAATATTTTTATTTAGTTTTAATACAATGCTTTTCTACTGTAAAAAAACTTGATCCATTCCATTATTTAATTAGTGATTTGTTGAAATTGTCCTCTCCAATTTGTTACTGGCTGAACTCTTTAAAATATCGATGGTTTTTTATGTAAGGGGAGGAGGATATGCATAAGAATAATGGGGAATGAGAATTAAAACATTCAGATAATTATGAAGACTATATCATGCTTCTTATGAATGACTGAACTAATATTTCATTGAAATTAATATAATTCTGGTTTCTACATTTAATTCACTGTGAGTATTATGATTTCCTTTGTCTTTTAAAAGTGTTGAGTTAACTTAGACTTTCTCGGGGAGTGGAAAGGGACTACCACCACCTAGAAGCAAGTTCTTCAATTGACATAGACCTTAGGAGGTGTATTTTTGAGATTCGAAGTTCATATTTCATTTTAAGAGTTGTCTTCCAATAGATCTAGCATTTACTAATTTTGTACTTAAATTTCATGTTCTGGTTGCATCTGATTTAGAAGGGTGTTATGCCTTTAATTCTCATGAACATAGGAACAGAACAATGTTGGCTAATGTCTCTTATGTGTGAATTATTTTCTTATCATACTCTTGTGGTTCAGAATATTTAGAAGAACAAAATCCAATATTAACGAATTTGAAAAGGACAACTACATCATGAAGCTAACTTGTTGATCCAAATCAGATATAATATTTTCATGTTAATCATGTGCATTTTTCAACAAAACAAAGTTCATGAATATTATGTTTTTTTTAAAGAATTAATGGGAAAAATCGAGAAAATAATTACTTATTTATGAAGATTCTATGATTTAGGGTTATACAATAGCCTTGGAAGCTTTATGTAACTGTGTGAAACTCTTATGCAACATGTGAGAGTTTTTTTTTTTGTGACTACCACATGTTTATGAGCATTCTGGCTCAGCGCCTCATGTACTTATTCTACAATTTGTTGCATAACCAAATTTATGCTCTATCTCTCCTAAACAAGCTGATTCAATTGGCCATTGAATCCATTTGATTACCAACAAATTCATTGACTGCCATCAAATCTTCCATTTGATCCAAGGGAGGCATGCATTTTCGTCTTTCCCTAAATGCAATGAATTCATTTCACTTGTAATTTTTTTGGAGTTCAGTCCTTACAATTCGAATTAAGTAGTTTGAGTTATATTGTGAGCTTAAGTGTAAGTTTGAAGAGTTACAATTAGCATTTCCAGATTGCATTTTCAAGTGTTATGTGTGAATGTTTCTTTATTCGTATTAATAGGATAGAACAATGTTATTAGAACCTGGCATTTGCAGTGATTTTTTATTTTTTGTTTTAATTTTGATGCAGCCTAATTTGCTCAAAACCCACACTATGCATATAAAAATGCAACAGTATACGTTTTCCCCAAAATCACACTTCCTTATTTGCTGTTGTAGCCAATAATCGGTTTATTTATTTTATATAAAATAAATAATTACCCACCTTATGACATTTTGTATCTATGAATCTGAATTTGGTTAAAATAAAATAAAATGCCAACATACATAAATATTGGACCCACAGCTATTGCTGACATCCCTTCATCCAACGATTTATATACATCCATTTATCCAATGGAAATCGCATTGAAAATTTGATGTGTGAATAAATCCAACGGATTTCGCACTTCTACATGCACAATGTTTAAGGTTTCCATAACATGAAAAATGGGTAGTTTTAATGTGCCACGCGTCGCTACCTTAACACTATCGCATTCTCACAAAAATTACCATTGATAATGATAAAGAAGTGCGATAAAACCTTGGTGGTTTTCCTAAACCATTTGAACTTTCCCCTGTGCCAACAATCTGTGGTTTCTGCTTCTGTTCGATGCACAACCTTCTCCTTTTTGGATGAACTTTCATTTTAGAAAATAAGCTAGAAGAAATGGTGAAGAATTTATAATGCCGTCACTCCTTATAGAGTTCTATCGGGTAATTATGCATGCATACAATTCCTTGCATTGAATCTATGCTCTCAATCACTGCTTGGATCGCGTTCTTAAATTTGTTGACCTGAGAAATTGCGGCTATGGTTTCTTATTGGCGTATATGCAACCTCTACACAGGTTAAGCTCACACATTATTTAGCTTATTTTTAAATCCATCATTGATCCAATTTTTGATCAATGATGATTCGAGATTCCTTTCAAACCTTACTATGGAAATCCTCCTCTGCAAAATTTATCTCGTACTTGTTCCTTCAAAATTAGAACATTTATCACATAGGTTAAGCCGAAATTAATACTTTTGTCCCTCATAAAGTTTTCTGCATTCAATTAAAAATCATGCACAAAACTTCATTTAAACAGAGATCTGTCTCATTCAATTTGGTCACACATAGAAAAAATTCTGAAAGCAATAAAACTCTCCTTTCAATCATAAACAATATTTACATAAGCTCAGAACATCTCGTCTTCTGTCTATTCTCTTTTATGTCTGATCTACATTCACTTGTCCATTTTTCTTTTCCTCTGCCTGTAGGCTTCACTCTTCAAACCTTTTCTTACCTATCTAAATCCTTAATATCCCTACCTATTTAATGCCTTGAGGCTTATCATTTTATACAAAATATTTTGAACCAATTTAGGTTCAGATCCTCCATCTTCTCAACAGAATCCCGAATATCATCTAAGTCCTAATTTGACTAAACTAATCCCTAACGATCCTCTCTCATCCACAAAATCATGAAACAAATTCTACTTTAGGATTTACAATTTAATTCTAAAATCTCTCAATATTTAATTAATCCAATATTCTAAATATCTCTCACTAAAATCACTCAAAATCTTAATAATTACATTAATTCATTACATAAGAATCCAACTTCTTAGAAAATACAAGACCCCCTATATCTATTAAAATACAAAGAATTTTCTAAGCCTAATGCTCCTGCATCAAAATTCCAAGGTTGGAAATAATCATGATCTCCCAATCATTTGTGTTTAATCTTTGTTTACCTGGATCCCATACCTTGTTCTATAATTTGTCTTTTGTTGTTGTTGTTGTTTGTTGGTTTTCTCTAGGTCTCCACACTTTATGTTTCTTTGTTGCACTAGCTAGGCTTTTACAATCTGCTATTGTATTTATTTTGTTGTTGCTTTTTTGTTTTCCTACTGTTGTCTTCTTCTGAGACACTTTCATCATTATCCTTATTATCAAATCAATTTATTTGTCTAATATATCCTCTGACTGTTGATTACTTCCACCTCTTGATTTTTGAAATTTTATTCTTACTACCTCCCTTTCATCCTTACCCTCTTGGTTATTGAAACTGGTAACTTCTTTCTGATTGTCAGTTATGACAATTTCCTTGTCTTCTTTATTCAGCAATTCCTTAAACTGATACATAGTCTGCCATTTACTACTATCTCCTTCTATTTGCTTTATTTTGTTACTACTGTCCTCTAACTCTTGCATCTTCACATTCTACATTTATTCAAGATATTTCTCTTCCATATTTACCTCTTCTTGCTTAAAATCCTGACTTCCAGCACTCTAATATCTTTGTTCCATGGATTAGATATTCTCGTAGATTCTTCTTCTCCCTTCTTTACTTGACTGCTCATTTGTATCAAACTTTCTCCAACATCTGTAACAAAACTTGTAATCATAAAACAATCATTAAAATCAAAATCATAAGACCTTTTTGTCTCTTCTTTCTCTGGAAACATTTCAATTTTTTGTTCTGAAATTTCCTCCTCTATCAACACATTAGTATGCTGATTCAACTTCTCTAAATAATTTTCGAGACTGTCAGCTAATCTCTCTTCCATATCATCCATTTCAAGGATGTCTCTTTGCTCTGGTTCATACTAATGAACTTTTTCATTCTCATCAAACTCTGAATTTACAACCTAAACACTTATTCTTTGTTTTTCTAGCCTCTTCTCCAAAATACTTAACTCATGCCACAAACCTGTCATCTCATTTGAAAAATTCTTTGTACAATCCTCACTATCTTATTCTTTATCACAAGTCAAGTTTCCTGGTGACACTACTTCTTCATTCTTCATCAGAATAGAATTATGATCCTCCATCTCTATGATAGTTTTATATGTCTGTCCATCACTCTCCCTTTGGCCATTTAAGAAAATAAATTTCTCTTTTTTATTACCAATAACAAATTCCTCATCATAAGACATAACTGTCTCACCTCCACTGAAACAATTTCTTTCACAAAACAAGGAATTTATGAACTCCTTTTGTTGCAATAACTCAACTTGATCTTCATCTGAAAGATAGTCATCATCATATTTTTCTTGGCAACTTTTAGCCTCACTCAATATAGTTCCATAAGATGGTTTGTCTTCTGCAATACCTGAATTCGCACATAGATTGCTAGTTGTAAAACCATAAGACCTTATGGTCTCATTTGATGATTTAATCACCAAATCCTCTCGCTGTTTCAGAAATTCTTCAATTGTCTTTTCTTCAATCCCCTTAAGCCTTTCAATTGATTGCTTGATACCATTCTCCACTTCTTCTTGCTTTTGGCCATCATCATGAGTTAAAATTCCTCTACTTTCAATATTTGCAATATGTTGAAAAGTAAAACTTTTCCTCGACCATGTATGGACAATTACATGATATCTGGCTATCCCATCTTCTTCTTTTATGAAAATATCAATAGTTTTTCCTTATTCACATGTTATACCTGCAGATATACACAAATTATTAGATTTAAAATCATGTGACCTCTTGGTCTCACTTGAATTTTCAATCTTCAAGTCTATTCTGAGTAATTTTTCCTTCAGCCAAGAATTTATCATTTGCTCTTTCTTCATTTGTAGCTTATGCCACCTTATCTTTCTTCTTACAAGAAAACCACACCTTTGGTCTTCCTCATTCCTCTGTAACAAATCCAACAACACTTCAAGTTGGATTGTTGTCTCAGTTTTCTCTCTCTCATGCTCTTCCTTACTTAATTGTCTCTATATGTCATTTTCCTTAGCATCTTCTTTCTTCACTTTTATTCTGATGTGGTCTCTCTCAAAACCTCTACTATTTCTACTATGACTATCATTAGTCATCTTCTTCTCCATTTCTATCTTCATGAGTTCCTCACATATTCATCATGAGCTATACTAAATCCTCTACAACAGCAAGTCCTCCCTGTTGCCACTTACCCTACCAAGCTTTCCTCTGTACTTTGTCTTTTGGCAAGCACTAGTTCTCTATTCTCTGGAACCTCTTGAGCATTCCTCTCTGCTCCTTTTAGGCTTCAACTCATCTACACCTTTTAAAAACACAACTGTCCTTTTTTATCCAACCTATGTTCGAATTTTTCAAGGTTCTGCCACATTCTTCTTTCACTTAGAATCCTTTATTGAATTCCTTCATCACCGCTCTTAAGGCTGTGATATTATTTCCTTGGGATTCTCTTCAATTTTCTATAACCTGAATTCTGCAAACATAATCTTCAAACCAGATTAAAATAACACATAAAACCTCAGCTTCAAGATTTTTGTGTGATCTTGTTTCACCTCTCATTCACACTTTGAATGAACTCTATCTAATTCCTTGAATTTTTTCTCAATATTTTGTTACACTGCATGATGTCTGTCAAATTCAAATATGATCTCCTTTTCCTTTCTGCCATCACCATTGTACCTGTATACACATCTTTCAAAAATAATTTTTTAAATCTTCAAGCACATTTTCTTTTTAACCCAGATTCTGCAGATCTGAATTTCCTCATAATTTTAGACTATCACGCTTTCACTGCATTCCTTTTCCAATCTACAACTGTTGCCAATAAAATTTAAAATTTGAGCTCTCCTTACTTCCTTCATCACACATGAATTCTGTACATTTCTAATTTAATTAAAAAAAAAAAACTTTAACCTTCAAAAAAGCTTTTTCCAGCTCTGATACCACATGATGTAGCCTAAGCTACTAAAAACCCAAACTATGCATATAAAAATGTAACGGTATACATTTTCCCCAAAATCACACTTCCTTATTTGTTTCTGTAGCCAATAATCGGTTTATTTCTTTTATATAAAAGAAATAATTACCCACCTTATGAAATTTTGTATATATGAATCTGACTTTGGTTAAAAACAAAAAACACCGACATACATAAATATTGGGCCCACAACTATTGTTGACATTCATTTTTCTGATGATTTATATACTTTGATTTATCCAATGAAAATTGCATTCAAAATTCGATATGTGCATAAATCCAACAGATTTTGTACTTCTACATGCATGATGTTTAAGGTTCCACATGTCACTGCCTTAACAATATCACATTCTCACAAAAATTACCATTTATGATGATAAAGATGTGTGATAAAATATTGGTGGTTTTCCTAAACTATTTCAACTTTCCCCTGTGCCAACAATCCGTGGTTTCCGCCTTCGTTCGATGCACAACATTATCCTTTTTGGATGAACTTTCATTTTAGAAACTAATCCAAAAGAAACGATGAAGAATTTATAATGTTGTAACTTCTTATAGAGTTCTCTTGGACAATTCTGCATGCAGCTAATTCCTTGCGTCGAATCTGTGCTCTCAATCACTGCTTGGATCATGTTCTTTAATTCATTGACCTGAGAAATTGCGGCTATGGCTTCTTCTTGGTGTATACGCAACCTCCACATGGGTTAATTTCACACGTTATTTATCTCATTTGTGAATCCATCATTGATCCAATTTGTGATCAATGATGATTCAAGATTCTGTTCTTACCTTACTATGCAAATCCTTCTCTGCGGAATTTATCCCGTACTTGTTCCTTCAAAATTAAAAAATTTATCACATAGGTTAAGCCGAAATTAATACCTTTTTCCCTCATAAAGTTTTCTGCATTCAATTAATGATCATGCACAAAACTTCATTTAAACATAGATCTGTCTCATTCAATTTGGTCAGACATAGAAACAATTCTTAAAGCAATGAAACTCTCCTTTCAATCATAAACAATATTTACATAAGCTCAAAACATCGTGTCTTCTTTCTATTCTCTTTTAGGCTTGATCTAAATTCAATTGGCCATTTTTCTTTTCCTCTGCCCATAGGCTTGACTCTTCAAACCTTTTCTTACCTATCTAAATCCTTAATCTTCCTACCTATTTAATGCCTCAAGGCTTATCATTTTATACAAAATATTCTAAACCAATTTAGGTTCATATCCTCCATCTTCTCAACAAAATCCTGAATATCCTCTAAGTCCTCCTTTGACTCAACTAATCCCTAAGGATCCTCTCTCATCCACAAAATCATGAAACCAATTATAATTTAGGATTTACAATTTAACTCTCAAATCTCTCAATATTTAATTAATCAAATATTCTAAATATCTTTCACTAAAATCACTCAAAATATTAATAATTACATTAATTCGATACATAAGAATCCAACCTCTTAGAAAATACAAGACCCCATATATCTATTAAAATACAAAGAATTTTCTGAGCCTAATGCTCCTGCATCAAATTCATTTACATTGTTTTAGTTAAATAGCATGATTGTAATGGTTTTGTCCTCATTTAAATTATAGTAATTTCATTTACGACGATTTAGTTAGTGATCTCATTATGATTTCCATAATAATAATTTAGTTAATGATTCAGTTAATATCATAATAGCATGATTTTTATTGAGTAGTTTACAAACGATTTGATTAGATTGTGTGATATAATGAAGTAGAATAGAGTAGTTTTTGGACATAGTGTGATTTAATTCAAGCATTTCCAATATGGTTAATTAAATCATTTATGGTGTGATTTAATTTAAGTTATTAAAATAGCACTTCCAGTGTCATTTAATTCGAGTCATTAGAATATGATAGGGTAATTTAGAATTAGTTCAATTTCTAGAACAGTAGCATAGATTTGGTTTTATAACCAGCATGACATCAATTCAATTTCATTTATAAATTTAGAGAATTTCATTAAGATTTAATTTTTCTTTTAAATGACCATTATTAAGGAAAATTATATAATCTTACCATTAAGCTAAACCAAAAATCTAGTACAAATCGTGTTTATGAATCCCAAATTGACAATTAAATATTAAGAGGTTTAATCGCTAATTAAAACTCTCAACATTTTGGCGTCGTTTCCGGGGAGTTGTATTTTGGTTTAGGTAAGATTTAGTACATATTTTAAAGGGTATTGCAGGGATGTCAGAGGGCATAGATATTATGGTAAGACATGAGTGAAGAGCAATGCATCCAATATGGTGGGGTTGCTACAAATTCTGATCGCTTTTGATTATCTTTGAACTTTTATTTCCTTTCCTCTATGCGTAGAAGTAGAAGGAGGCTTTAGAATATTTTGAGACATTATGTAAGTTAATTTATGCATTTCATGTAATTCAAAAACTGTGTAAATCTCATAGACTTAGTACGACACATGTACAGGAACCATAAGTAAGACTCACAAGCGGAATAGGCCTTAGAATAGTCTAAACATTCTATGAGATATTTAGTTTCTGAATTCTTTTTCCTTTAGTAGATTAAATAGTACTATGATCCAACATTTTCCCCAACACGTCGTTCCCTTCATTTTATGAAAATTTATTTTTTTATGCAAGTGTGGTGAGCTTTATTTCAGCCAATAGCTTGTTAAATTCGTTTATCTTCATATTCCAATCTTTAACATTATATCATTTTTTTCAACTGCTGTAAGAACCCCTATTACTAATCTGTAGGTGGAGACATGGAATATCAATCAACCAGATGTAATTGAAGATGATAACAAGTAAGAAGGAACTCTCTTAATCCCTATCATTTGTTGGGACCTTGATCTCTACCTCTCAGGTCAAGAGATTCTTTACAATAGTCAAGAACTTGTCCATGTCTCTATGACCACAACAGGATTTGGAAGTATCTTTTTATTTTCCTTAACAATCTTGTAAGGAGATGAATTAATCATGCACTATAATCAATGGAGAACATCCACTAGAACCTGATATCGAGGATTTCTTGACATGTCTATCACTAGATCTGAAATGTAATCAAGAGAGTACTCACCCTGAGGGGGAAAATCGACATGACATGAAAGAATAGGATGTGCAACATGGCTCAAATCAAGGACCAAGACTACCATGATCACATCGATATTGGTTTCGAACAATGAATCAAGTGAGGAAGAATTATCCTCTTCTAAAACTCTTGTTGTCATATTATTTACATTTGCTGGATTTTCATGCTCATGCACACTTCCAAGTTTATATGTTAAATCTGAGGATGAATATATATTTGTACTTGATCCGCACATGGCTTCATTGGAAGTAATCCTTCAATTGAAGGAGTTCGTCTCCCTTCCTTCAATAGAATAGGAATGTTTTTATTATAATAAACAAAGGAAAAATAGTAAAGAGAAAAATAAGTCCTTTTGTGAAAACCAACTTGTTTGATGCATCTGCACAGATGCTTTTCTTTAAAACCAGGTAATTTGCGAGCAAATTTCTCAATAAAGTTTTGTAATCTTGTATTAGTTATTTCCAATCATGTAATCTTCAGATGATTATGTATGCACTCGCATCGGTTGACATGTGATTCCTTAAAGTCCACCTGTCGATAGACCTTGTCCCATCGACATCAACAAATTATTTGGGGTTGAGGTTAGAGTTAAATAAGGTACCTCGAAGCCTACATGCCTTAATGGTAGGTATCCTTGTCATTTTCCAAGGAAATTCATTAACGTCTCTTGGAAAATAATTCTACAGTCCATTTGACTTCAACAAAATTATTCATAGCTAGAAGAATGTACGTAGTGCCTTGATTCCCATTGAAATTAAGGGTGGGATATCTCGCATTGGTTACCAACATCATTAATGGTTGGTAACCCAATGATTCTTGCTTATGTTAGACATCAACGCCACTCATTCACATATGCAAGATTGCACAATAGATTGTAATGGATGACGACCATGTATTTTGAGATCTCAACACACATTTGCAGCAGTTTGGTTCTTTGTAGAAAAATTTCCTTTTCTTGTAGCAGTATTCTTGTTTCAATAAAGGTTGTCATATAGCAACTTGATCATCATTTGTAGCTATCACCTTTCTTCTTTGTTTGAGGACATACAACTCCTCAAGCATGGGGGAAAAGGGGACTGTCATTTTTCAGCCTTCTTTACTATCTTCAGTTCAGCCTTCTTGAGAAGATCCATCTCACTGTACACATAAGCTCCAACCATTCCATCTCCAAATCAATATTCATTCGAACTCCAACTTTCAACCGTGTTCCCACTCATCTTCCACTTCATCCTACAACAGCAAGTACATCAAAAGTAAAGGTAACCTAAGGTAAAGTTGGCTTAAGATTCTTTAATTCATTAGAGATTGAAGAAATATTTTATGATTAACCACCACATAATCCACTTTCCATATACCTTCCATTTGAAAATTCCTCATTCATAATAGAATGTATGCTATTCTAATAAGGTCATAGTCATGAAAATAAAATATATTGGTTCATATAAGCAAAGAAGAAACTATAGTGCCTTCCCCTCCTACATTCACAAATATTGTCAACTAAATGTATTCAATAAAGGATGAAGTCATTGCAACCCTTCATAAAGGAGCCATCCAAAATCATTTTCCTCATAAGAGTAGTGTACGCAACCACCTCATCTCATCCACTATATCCATCACCACCTCATACCACCCACCTTTTCCATTATCACCTATCATCTCAGTCATCATCACCTCCTACCATATCTATTGCTTATTAATTATTTTTATCACTCTCAAAATTAAATCTATGGCAGCTAAATAAGAATGGTGTTGCTCCACAAGCACCAACACCCTCAAATATTCATGCAGCATTGCTCCACAAGAACCAACCCTGCCCAAAGCCACGATGCCATAAAATCTAGAAATGAGCAAAGTAATTGTTTGCATTAGGACATGAAAATCCTCAGGCATGGGGGGATGTTGGGCCTTAAAAATTCCCAAGTTTTCATCTTTCAATATCACCATTCATACCCTAAAACGTTTTGTTTTTAACTCGTTTCGTACCCTAATTACATAACTTGCCGCAAACTATATCTTTTACACTCTATGGTTGGTTATCATTATTTTTCTTAGATTTTATATGATTAAAGATGCTTTTATCGTGATTTACTAATGATGGTTTTGCTAAGTTCATTTTACAAAGAGTTCCATCGTCGAAATTCTTCACAAGGCAGTTAAACTAGTTACTGCAGAGTTGAGTACAGAATGAGATTGATGTGGGTGAAAATATGAATTTTGTGATCAAATGGTAAATAATATTGAAATTCCAACATATGGTTTTCTTTAAAGAACCCTCATATAGGTAACCCAGAAACAGTTTGGAAAAATTTGTCTCCATGAATGAGTTATGGTCAAGGGAATATTCCAGTGCAAAGTCAAGTACAAAAATATGGGTTTGAACATTTTGAGTCAGGCACGTGGGTCAACCACGATTGGTCCAGTTCATTCCATGTTCTAGAAGATTATTATTTAGTTTTAATCCAACACTTTTCTACTATCAAAAACCTTGATCCATTCCATTCTTTACTTTTTGATTTGGTGAAATTTTCCTCTCCAATTTGTTACCAGTCAAACTCTTTAAATCCTAATGGTTTTTTTATGTAAGGGGAGGAGGATACGCATAATCATAGTGGGGAATGAGGAGTTAAACATGTAGATAATTTTGAATAATATTTGTGAGCCCTAGTATTGCACCAAGAGTGTTGCAACTCCCAGGGGTTGCCCTCCTTTACTTTATCAACTCGAGGTTCATACAAATTTGGAGGTGACAGTGCTATATACACAGCAGATGCATTCTATTCATGTCATCCTCTTCTTCTCTATGAAACGGTGTTATTTCTAAGGGTTATCAGTGAAGTCTGTCACACTTCAATGAAGCTAAACTAAGTTTCAAAAGGGAAATGATAGAAAGGAAACTAAATTAAATTACTGAAAATAAATGACAGGAAGGAAACTAGACTAAATTGAAGAAAGGAAATGACAGAAAATAAAATAAACTAAATTGCATTGGATTGGACAAATAGATAAACACACTCTACTTATCCTATGATCTATCTACCATGCTTCTAACCATGAAGCTACTCATGATCTAAGTCTAATTGAAAATTTATTGATTGCAGTTTGGAGGAAAAAGGGCTAAAGGTGCTCATGGAAGGCTTAAACACATGAAACAAGGCTTAGAGGATTGAAAAAGGTGTTTGGAATTTATGAAAGTGCATAACATGGAAAACATGCTTTGGAGTGGGAGGCTTTGGAAAGCGTGATGGCGCAATTGTGATAGAGGGTTGGCAGTGTGATATGCGATATGCGATATCGCAATAGCACAATGTCGCAAGGCTAGGGGAGAAGTGGGAGTGCAGTCAGGAGGAAATGTAAAGTGTGAAATTCGATACCGAATGCGATGCGAAATGTGATTGCGATGTTGTGGTGTGATTGCAGTTTTTCGCAATCAGGGTTTAGGGGCGGAAGGTAGTAAGTGAGGTGTGGGGCCAAAATGTGATAATGCGAAATTAGAGAATTGCGATAAGGCTACAATCGTGAAATACAAAATGCGATGATTGCGAAATGCGAAAATTAAATCAATCAGATGATGTGGCGGTAGGACATGTGGCATAGCACTTTAATAATATCGCAATTGGAATAAAGGAGCGATAAGTGTTAACGAAGGCCGAGAAGAATTTTGAAGTGCAATAAAGTGAAGGGATTTTCAGAAAAAAAGGCAGAGTAAGGTTATTTCAAAGGTTTTTGACATAGAAATGAGGAGCAAAGGAGAAAGGAGGGAAAAATGAATATCGTATAGGGTCTGGAAGTGGAATTTTTTAACAAGGACCAAATGGGAAATGCGATTGTGAAAAGGAGTGATGGTAAGTCCAAAGGGAAAAAATGTGGTTTCTAATGTTTTTCACTATTTTTAATAAAAGAGTAGAAAATTGAAGTAGAAAGGGATATTGCATTCGGGCTTGGAATGAGAGATCATTAACAAATATCACAAGTGATTTGCAATTTGCGATGGAGCGAGGTACGACGAGATGGAGTTTCAAGGAGAAAGGGAGGAGGTCTAATTCTAATGCTTTTTAAGCCTTTTGGGAGTGAAAAGTGGCGATGGATGCAAATAAGAGAAAAAGGAGGGAAATGGAGGCATAACATCAGTGCTCAGGTGTGAAAATAGAGCTAGGAAATGAAGCGGGATGGCTTGATGATATTCCTGGGGATTTTGATACTTATTCCTGCAAACAAAGCTGTAGATATATCCATGGAAAAATAAACAAAATGCATGATAAAAAAAATGAACATAAAGCATTTTTTTGCCTGTCGGAAGGTCAACCCTGCTAGAATTCTATTGACGGAGATGAGAGGGGAAGACTACCTCACAGTTTTATAGAGTTTATTAGTGATTCTACAGTGTAGATAAATGTATTAAATCTACAACAACAACTATAATAGCAATGAAAATATCAGAAATAAAACTAGCTAAATAACATAATGGAAAGCATGACAACGGAAGAGAAGCTGAGGCACATGGGTTGGGCCCTAGTCCATGAGCCCAGTTCTCTGGAACTAAATCAGTAAAATGGACTCTATATTTTCATTTCAGGAATTAAATAGCCTTGTTACATTTCTGAAAGTCAAATCACTCAGTACATTAAAAATCTTAATAGCTTGTAGCAAAATTCCTAAAATGGAATCGAAGAATCAACTAACTCTTCCTAGCTCTAGCTCTGCTCTATTTATTCTACAGGGAAGCTACCAACAACTCCCTAGAAAATAGTGATTGAGTCCACTTGACTCCTAGTAAAAAAACATTGAGTGCTCTCCTCTTTGAGTTGATTGGCTGCCTCTGGAACTCAAATTGCTGGAGAGAATCTTCAGGGTGATTTAGTCCACTTGACTCCAAGAAAATAGAGATTGAGTGAACTCCTCTTTAAGTTGCTTGGCTACCTCTGGAACTTGAATTTTTGGAGAGAATCTTTAGGGTGATTGAGTCAACTTGACTCCAAGTAAACAAGGATTGAGTGCGCTTGGTCTTGAGTCTCTTGGCTACCTCTGGAATTCAAATTTCTAGAGGGGATCTCATGAGAATCCTTTGGCTTCCTTTGAGAGTTAAGTAGGATGGACAACCCCCATGAATCTCTCCAATATTTCTCCCTAATTTCTTGGTATTTTTCTCATTTATTCTCCAATCTTGATCTTGATTTAGGGAGAAAGTCCCTAAATCATCTCCTTCTCCAAATATGCATAATCTACCAAATATTTTCACAATATTCTACAAAAATAAGCAATATTAGGTGTTATCACTAGAAAATATGACAAGCAAAGATGAAAATATTTCATGTCAGGCAGAATGATTTACAGGGCTGAGAGACATTAGAGAATCTAAATTATTTAAAAATCTCTAAGGTCTAAGAGGAAAATCAAATTTCGGCCTGAAAGAACCAGCAAAATGCGTCTTTGTGCCCATATTTCTTCGATAAATGTGCCTTTGAGCGGCTTTTACTCAAAAGTCCATGCGGACCTAAGAGTGCCAGAAGTCACTTTCCAAGACCACAAGGCACACTCTAGGACATTGATCTCACACTTGAGGCCTCCTAAGGATAGCCACCCTAGCCTCCTTAGGACCTCAAGGGAGTACAAAATGGAATAAATTTGGCACACATTGGAATCGCCCTCCTCTCTTAGGTCACCATCCACAATGTACCAAGAGATGGAAGGAGAGTTTGAATTCTCCTATAAAAGGCCACCAATACATGAACAATATAAGAACAAATTGTTATGCTGGCCATAATTACCCCAAGCTATCTAGCAGTGCGTGATTTGGAGCAGAGATAGAGGGGACTCAGTTTTTGGTCATCCAACAACTCCAGTCCCCCAAGAGTAGAGAGTGGGAGACTTTGCACCAAGGTAGCTTGGAAGTAAATACATCCTTGCATCGGGACTTGGAACTCCCTAGTTCTAAGGGCCCCTTAGCAAGTCTGTAAAAGTTTCATCCTTCATTCCTACCAGCACGATAGGGCTGGTGCCGTTTGGGATGACAGTTGTTGTCTATTTAGTCATTACATATTAATTGTTTTTATTTTAGTTTTCTGTTTTGTCGTGATATTTCATCGATAGTCCCTTGACTCTTATTTATCTGTTAGGTAAGAAGTGGGAAGTAGGTGTGATTTGGTACATTCGTGCACCAAACACACATACACAGGATTGATGACTCCACTAACTTTTATTTCCAAGTTTATGTGGTTGTGCCTTTTTGTAGAGACCTCTTTCTTTGCTGTGGAGTTGGGCTGGAACCACCCCCTTTCTCTCCTTCACTTCTTGATTCACCATCAGTGATAGGCTAAAGCTGAAGAGCTCCCAAAATATTTCTTTTCATGAAATTGCATGTCTTTTTCACAGATAGACGTGCCCCAGTGCATGCGTTCAATGGTGACCTATGCGCAGCCTTCATGCATGTCTCAACCTTTTGTGTGTGGAAACCAAAAGTAGTATTTTTCTAAGATTTCCATTTATTTCTTGTTTTTCAAGTGATTGGCAGCCCATAATAAATTTTCCAACACTGGTTGAGGTGTCCCGCAACTTGTTAAATCTCACTTCTAGCTGTGTTTTAGTAGTTTAGGTGTTAGTTTTATTTCAAGTTGATTTTCGCAAAGTTCACACATAGTTTAAGAAGGAGGAAAATTAAATTTCATTATGAAATAATTTATGTTTTGCGAATTTAGGCACCAAAAAAAACTTAGATAATTATCCAAATTAAGTGGCCCAAGTCCACGCATGCTTAGCTAAATCTTTTTCATTTTTTTCTAGTGTAAAATTCATTAGTTTAGTTCAATTTTTTGCACTAGGATTCGGGACCAGGATCGAATTATCCATGGAGAGAAAGTAATATTTTCTGCCTTTGCACCTTCTGGTGATCCTAGGCAAGCATATGAACACTCTCTATTGATAACTCACCTTCTCCCTAGAGTTGATCATTTAGATTAACTAGGAAAAATTGAAAGCGGCCCATATCTGCACATGTTTTTCTTTTAAGCAAGGAACAACAAAACATAGTTTAAATAGGGGATTATGAAAAGGATCACCACATATCCACATGTTCAAACTATGTGCTTCTTCACATTTTGTTCACACACATTTACACCCTAAGTAAATTGAAGACACCTAAAACTAACTTAACCAAACTCACTAAACTCTATCCACAGGGGCCACAAGAAAAATTATAGTCTAAGTTAGGACCAAAGGGGTAGGCATCCAATAAGCCTCCTTGGTCAGTATTCATCTTGAAACATAGAAGTTGAATATTTAGGGAACTTTCAAATCCATCTATTCGGCCACGGCAAAGAAAACCCGAGCACAGTAGAGGCCCGATTCAAAGGGGGTTGGGCTTAGGCCTAGTGCGCACAGTATTATTCGGGGCTACCTGACCCATCTAATACTCGATACTGGTAGTTGAATTATCAAGAACCCCAAGACTCAAATTATCACATGGGATGATGGTGATTAGTGACCAAAATTAGGGCATCCTTCCTTATAGGTGACGATGCAAGCAGCATTAGATCCTCTACCCTTACCTTGGTGGATTTTCTTCGGTTGAATGGGGGTGTCGAAAGCTCTTTCGGGACGTTGTGCCAGCATTTGCAACATATATTCTCAAGACCCAGTTACATTTGAGCATGTGAGGATGATTAGGTCTTCAAGGATTTGAGTATCATATGCAAACAACAAAAAACCATATTTTTTTATTTACTAATCACATAGGATTAATCTAAAGGGAAAAAATATCTTTTATTTTCACTTTGTTTTATGTATGCGATAAGATTTTTTCTTTGATTATAATATTTATCCTCTCAAATATTTCCAAAACCATACCTAGTCGACCCGAGAATGGACCCAATGGTACATCGTCAATATAGACGTCTTTTGGACCTCCCCCCATTACTAGGATGGGTTTCAAGCCTTTCTCCATTTAGGCATCAAAGACAGAACACCGCCACCATTATTGGTTCATCCTTTATTGGGGTAGCTTTATTTGGGAACCCTTGTTAGCCATCTATAAATTTTTCATATACTATGATGGCTAAAACAGGTCTATTATACTTCAAGAAACAAATTTGGAGCAAATATGTGAGTTCTTGAAGCCTTGTTGTGTCTCTTGTCCAAGAATCCACCTCACTGATATCTTCATCAAAAATCCTTCAAAATCCCTGCTGTTATCATGAAGAAAACTATTTTTGGACCCCCTCTTCCACCCTCTTTCATTCATAAATTCTTTGTTATACCCTTTATTTCCTCCAAAATTCCCTTTAAAACCATATAAGGCCCTTTTATATGGTTTTAAATCCTCTTTATGATCTATCAGAACCTCTGAAAATCCCAAAAAAAACCCATTTCGGCCTTATTTTCCCAAAACATTTGATAAGACAGACTTAAGCCCCCGCGGGCTTAAATCCTCAACCATTTTCTCCATATAACCAGGACCCATGACCGTCGGCTTAAGTCTTTAGCCCTTTTCGTGCTATTAGACTTCGCTCTACCCCTATTCCTTTTTCTTCTTTATGTTTCCCTGCCAATGGGATCTGAGCCGTTGATCTCCTTGATCTAATGGTTCTGGCTCCATCACACCACCAGTTTTCCTCCCGATCATCACTTACCAAAGCCTCCCTGGCGATGTATTTTGGACCATTGATCTGGCTCCCCCAGATCCAACAGTTAGCACAGTTTCTCCGTTTCACTGTCCCTTTGCCCCATTCATTCATTTATGTGATGATCTGATTTCATTTGGACTGTCGATCCTCCTGATCAGACGGTCATCGCGCCATTGCATTATCGCTTTCCTCCCATCCAAGCCCCTTCTGCCTATCGTTCTCTAAAATCATCCAATCCATCGATCCTCCTGATCCAATGGTAGTCACTTCATCGCTGTTTTCCCCTCCCCTCGCACCTTTCATTCCTTTGTGCGAGATCGCGATGCATTCTGGACCATTGATCATCCTGATCGAATAGCCAGCGCACCTTTGCCTTTCACCCCACTCACTTTTCTCCAATTTATCTCTGTCGTTGATCGAGCCCGATCCAGAAGTCACCGCCAGTCTTCCGCTCTACCCACAGGCACTCTCAGCGCATGAGTTAACACCGTGAGTGCCTCCGCAGTTGATCTGGTTGACTGTGGAAGATATCAGATCAACGGCTGAAATTTTTTGTGGAGGCACAGGCCAAGAAGTTGATCTGTACCCCCAATTTCCCCCGCTATGACATATGCCATTGACCTCCCCACATCATCCTGTTGGTCCCACCTAACCGCGCAAAGGCTTTCATCGTGCTTCTGTTCAATCTCCACCATTGTTTTCCCCAGATCCAACAACCCGCATTCGTTTTCACATTCATTTCTCCCACACCCCTCCATAGTACATTTTGAATGAAAAATGGGCAGTTTTCCCATGGACACGCATCATCTACCAAGCCGCATCGCGTTCATTTGGCCCATTACCGCTTACTGCACATACCCTATGCAAAAACCATCTCTGGTTTTCCAAAACCGCCTATCCATATTTTCGTGCCATAATTCGAATTAAACCCTAGTTCCACCTTTTGCCATGGGTTTTCCACCTCCACTGCATTCATCCTCCTCGGAATTTCTCCTTCACCCCTCACTGAGCCCTCTGAAGCAGTTTTACCATATAATTTAGGTTTTATATAATGGTTGATTGTTTGTTGCAGGTTTCATGGCGGTAATCATAAAAGAAATCCCACAGTCAAAGAAAGTATCTGTCAACAAACAATAAAAGTTAATGAAGATTAGTAAAGAGAATCAGAAATTGAAGTTAAAGGATTAAAGCAAAATTTTGAAGATCAAAAGCTTAATCTATATTTTTAAAGATAAAGACACAATGATGAAGACCAAAGATGATAAAGAAAGCCTTAAAGCATATCAAAAGCCTAATTCATGATTAAAGCGTTGAAACAGAGAAAGATCAACAAAAGACAACCTTAATTTCTAGATCATCAAGGCTATTTACTCCCCCAAAGACTAAAAATGCCACCTACAGGCCTATTTACTCAAAAGCCTACAAAGTTAATGCAAAATTAGAGATATTTTACAAAGACAGCTCAGAAAGTAATTGCCAGCTACCAAAAGCCTCAAAAGTCAACAAAAGTGACTGAAGTAGATGAAAGTTAATGTAAAAATCAATTAATAGAGTTAAGACATTAGATATCTTCTCCATTAGGCCTCCCAAAGGTCGAGAAGCATTTAATCTGTATTAATTTAATAGTTAGACCTTCCTTTCACTCCACCTCCTCAATTTACCTATATATATCATATGAGGAGCCCAGTATTGTTGTTGGTTGAATACTTATTGAATGTAAATAGTTGCTGAGGCTGCTGAAGCTCTGTTAGTAATTTAAGAAAGATAGGCTGAGAAGAGAAGTTTGAAGCTGTAAAGACCTACTGGACTTTAAGATTGTAACTGGTTTGAACATCAAATATACAAGCTAATTTATGGGATCCTGATCTATGTCAATGGTGATGTTTTTCTTATGTTTTCATACTATCCACTTTCTTTGATAAAGAACATCAAATTTAGATTATGATTTATTGTAAAAGGTACCCTAATTCTCATTGATAAGCTTTATCTCTACGCTTTCTTCTAATTGCTGCTTTGGGAATGATTTCAATAGAGTATAACCAGTTAAGGAATGTTGGTGAGCCCATGTCTTGCTGAGTAAAACCTGAGATGTTGTTCTTGAATGATATTTTCACTACATGCTAAGTAGAGTCCTAATCAAGGAAGTTTATGGTTAGCCCTATCCCTTTTTTAGTCTTCAACAGCTGTTTTGAAAGTTTCCCTTGAAGAATATGTTAGAAAATTAAATATTACAGAGCAATGAAACACATAAAATATGCGGAAAATAAAAGCATACAAAGCACATAAAACTAGAGAGACACAGATATACGTGGTTCACCCAGTTTGGGCTACGTCCACCCCGAACAGCCAGTCCTTCCTTTCTATTATCCAGCAAAAATTAAGAGACAAAACCTACAGCAGATCCACTGTAATATCCTCTGTTCTCTCTCACTGTCTCCCTCTCTATTTCTCGCTCTGAGAATACACATACAATACACAGCCGCAATACAATACCCTCATAAAATTGAGGGGTTTCCTTCTAGGGAAAAAAAACCTAATCTAAACATAAATTCTACCATCACATCATCCGCCTATGAACGGCCCAGATTGACTAGAAATTACTATACTTTTACAAGGCAATTTTACATATGTTTTTAGCTTCAGGGGGGCTGCCCCCGAAACCTCCGCCAGGGGGGGGCTTTGAAAAGCACACCACCGCCCCTGGACCCCCCACGGCAGCGATTAATTACGGGCAGTGTTGCCACCCCTTTTAAGGTACAAGGGTCCAATGTTGTGATACAAAGTAAACAAGATAATCAGGCTCCACACCCAACAATCTCCCACTTGGAGACTGATTGTAGCAACTCCACCGCTACTTCATTTGCTAGACAATGACTCCTCTTTGGACCTGGTTGTTTCTCATCTTCATTGTCATCCTTGAAGACCAATTGAAACTGAGCATGTTCTCATTTTCTCCTGGTTACAACCTTTGTTAGCATATCTGCAGGATTCTGGCTAGTGTGTATCTTTTCCAGCTTCAAATCTCCATCTTCCAATACTGACCGTATGAAATGGTACTTGAGATGTATGTGTTTAGTCCTGGAATGAAATGTTGAGTTCTTTGCAAGATGAATAACACTTTGGCTATCACTGTATAGTGTGCCCATATCATGCTTCTTACCCAATTCATCCATAAACCTTTGTAACCAAATCATTTCTTTACTAGCCTCTCTAGCAGCAACATACTCGGCTTCTGTTGTTGAAAGTGCAACAACACTTTGGATTTTTGAAACCCAACTGACAGCTGTTCCACCTACAGTAAATACATATCCTGTAGTGCTCCTCCTGTTATCTCTGTCACCTGCCATATCTACATCAACATATCCCTGTAGAGAAATGTTTGAACCACCAAAGCATAATGCTTGATTTGTGGTACCTCTCAAATATCCGAGAATCCATTTTACTGCCATCCAATGTTCTTTTCCTGGATTATTCATGTACCTGCTTACAACTCCCACTGCATGTGCAATATCAGGCCTTGTGCAAACCATTGCATACATTAAGCTTCCAACTGCTGATGCATATGGAACTTTATACATATAGTCCATTTCTTCTTGGGTATTGGGGCACATCTCCTTACTAAGTTTGAAATGGCTAGCAAAAGGTGTACTAACTGGTTTTGCATTCTGCATATTAAATCTTTTCAACACCTTTTATATGTACTCATTCTGAGACAATGTTAATTTGTGATTTTTCCTGTCTCTAGTTATCCTCATACCAAGGATTTGTTTTGCAGCTCCCAAATCCTTCATTGCAAATGAATTTTCCAATTTTCTTTTGAGCACATTTATTTCCTGCATGTTAGACCCTGCAACAAGCATTTCATCTACATACAATAACAATATAATATAGCTGCCATCATTTTGCCTTTTTAGATAAACACAATGATCAGAGTGACATCTAGTATAACCTTGTTCAGACATAAACTTGTCAAATTTTAGATACCACTGCCTTGGAGCCTGTTTTAAGCCATATAAGCTCTTCTTTAACCTACACACCAATTTTTCTTTCCCTTTTACCTCATATCCTTCTGGTTGCTGCATGTATATCTCTTCCTCCAAATCTCCATGGAGAAATGCTATCTTTACATCTAACTGTTCAAGATGTAAATCTTCCACTGCTACAAGACTTAAGATAGTTCTGATTGAATTCATCTTAACAACAGGAGAAAATATTTCATCAAAATCAATACCTTTCTTCTGTGCAAACCCCTTCACCACAAGTCTAGCTTTGTACCTCTTTTTTCCTCCATCTTCTTCCTTCAGCCTGTAAACCCATTTATTCTGCAATGTAGTTTTACCTGCAGGAAACTTGACTAAGTCCCAAGTCTGGTTATGCATTAAGGAGTCCGTCTCTTCTTCCATGGCTAGCTCCCACTTCTTCCTACTTTCAACCTGCATTGCTTCTTCATAACATTCAGGTTCACCAGAATCAGTCAATAATAAATAATATAATGAAGAAGAGTATCGTTCAGGGGGTCTACTTATCCTGGTAGATCTTCTAACACCACTTTCAGGTGTTTGAGGTGCCTGTTGCTGTTGTGGTGGTTGCTGCTGCTGTGGTTGTTGATTATTATTATTTTCAGGCACCTTTACTTTTTCAGTTATCTCATCAAGAACCATGTATTCTTTGCTTTCTTTTTCCTGTTTCTTTTCCTGCAGCTGATTCTTATACAAGACCTTTTCATTGAATATTACATCTCTGCTCCTAATGATTTTGTGATTTTCATAATCATATAAGCGATAACCAAAATCATTAGCACCATATCCAATAAAGGTACATTTCTTTGATTTTGCCTCAAGCTTTGTTCTTTTTTCTTTATTAATATGGACAAAGGCCTCACAACCAAAAGGCTTTAAAAAAGAGTAGTTTACCTTTTTACCTGTCCATGCTTCCTCTGGAATACCACCATCCAAGGAACTTGAAGGCCCTCTGTTTATTAGATAAACAGTAGTATCTACAACATCTGCCCAAAATTGTAAATGCAATCATGCATGCAATCTCATGCACCTTGCATGCTCCATGATTGTTCTGTTCATCCTTTCTGACACACCATTTTCTTGTGGTGTTCTTGGAACTATCTTCTCTCTACGAATTCCATGCTCTGAACAGTACCTATCAAACTCTTTGCTGCAATATTCACCTCCATTGTTTGATCTGAGACACTTCAACTTCTTTCCTGTCTCAATCTCAACCAAAGCTTTCCATTTCTTGAAAGTATCAAATACATCAGATTTATTCTGAATACAATAAATCCATGTGTTTGTGCTCAACTTAGTGTCCCTAAATTGATTTCATTAATTGTCAACTAGGGTTAGTAAACTGCTGAAGTGTGGTGCACTATATGTGCCTAGGTATTTGTTTCTCACTACATTGTGTTTAGTGTTTTATGATGTTTTTGGTTTTATGGTTTTATGTTTGAAAAGGGAAAGAACTAAGTGCTAGTGAAAAGAAGCTATTGGTTATATTAAAACAGAACAAAGCCTAAACTATGGATGGCAAACAGAAAATTCAAAGCTTGATAATGACTTCATTGCAAGGAAATAAACCACAACATGAGCTTGAACTTATCCAATTCATTCATTAAAGGTGTGTTGGAAGAGCTTGAGAAATGGACAAGTTAAGTGTAAATGAAGTTCTCTTAAATAAACAATCAACTCACAATATTACAAAATTTTTATTTGTAACACAGTAAGGTTTCTATTCTAGATTAACCTATGATGTTGAAGTTACCCTATTCTGCAACTTGACTTATCACTTCTAGGCCTTATTCATAAGTTTAGAGATTTTCTAGAATAATGCTTGGGAAAAAGGCTATAGGTGAATTTGTAAAATATTTGCAAAGTGATCAAAGCCTTAAACTGATGTTACTGACCCCTGTTCATGTGATGATTTATCAATATAAATTCAGAACAAAAGTAAGTTGTAAATAATGAAGGCTGAGAGACTAATTTTTTCAACTAGTACTTCTTGAAATGCAATGGATAAAACTAGGCTAGAATGCGGTCTATCAATCTTAAAATACAGTGACTACAGCTAAACTAAAATGCCATTAATATTTTATTGAACAAAATGAACTAAGATTGAACTAAAGTGCTACTAATCTACTTGAAGTACAGTGAACAGAGTTAAACTAGAATGCCATTATCAAACTGGAAATGTAGTGACAGAGCTGAACTAAATGCAATCAACCTCCGGAGTGTTGTAACTAAATTAACATGCAACTAGTCTATGGAATTCTACAGCCCATCTCGTTTCAATATGAACGATATTTTGGAAGAGTTTTGTAAAAACAAGTCTGGTTGTATTATTCAATGCAATTGAACATAAACATAAGATTTGAAAGCAAATACAACTAGGATCTAAGATACCACAACTGTTTCTTATTCATTGTTAATGATGTTTTGGAAGAGTTTGTAGGAGTAAGACTGGCTATGACACTTAGTTTAAACAAGCATAAATCATAAAATTTGAAAGGAAATGCGACTAAAATCTACAACACCACAACTATGCCTTATTCATCGTGATGATATTTTGGAAGAGTTTATAGAGTAAGTCTAGCTGTGATGATTAATGTAAACAAGTATGAAACATAACTTCAAAAACCTACTTAAGGCGCTAGAAATGAAAACGAGACTAAAATACTTATCTAAGCCGTATGAACAAAGTTGCTCAGGTAGCAGGGGCCCTCTACCACTGGAGTAGTGCACAAAATCTACTTCAAGATTGACTCAGCCTTTCAATAAAATGGTGCTTCTTTCATTAAAAGAGAAATTACTTCAAAACAGAGTGTTTTCGAACTTCTGAAATCTAGCAATCAAACACAAAATCTAACCTTGTCCCTCGGTTTCCCGAACCATATTTATAACAAAATTACATAACTGTCTTGAGATAACCTAGGGATAATTGTCTTTCCAAATAAAAATCAAACTAGGACTCTGATGGTGGTCTCGTAATATGATTAAGGACATCTGGACTGTCCTTGTCCTACTAGGAGTCTATCTCCCGGTTTGAGTTCCCACGTGCATAACCACCTACAGAATTCCATTCCAACTTCGTGGAGAGCAACAAATGATGAGGGAGTGATGTGGAATACAACCATATGTGTTTTTCTCTGAGATGACACCTGGAACCTGCGTAGACATGAAGAGAGTTGCAGAATCGGCAACTAGCTACAGAATGTCTGCATTCTGTAGCTAGATCTAGTTCAAAAAGTACTACAATGAAAAAATCATAAAAACATAGCAATTTATTCATGATATTCATTATTAAAGAAATTTTAATTAATTCTATTGATCATTTGAGCCTGTAATTAATAATGGACAAAGGAAATGGAGTGGAATGTGGTGGAAGAAAGAACATCTTTGGAGATCAACACCATGTTTTTCTAGTTGCATCATCAATAAAAGTAACATAATAACGAGAGCCACCGAGAGATGATACCTGAGCATGTCCCCATACATCTGTATGCACAAGCTCCAATTTTTCGCTCTTCTTTTCTTTCCCAACTCTGAGAAATCTGACTCTCTTTTGTTTTCCATAAATGAAATTTTCACATAAATCCAAATCAACATTCTTCAAACCTGGCAACAAATTTCTTGAGTGAAGAATCTTCATTCCCTTCTCACTCATGTGTCCGAGCCTATGATGCCATAATGCTGCATCTGCTCCTTTGGAAGTTAAATCATTAACAGAGTTAGAAATACCATTGCATAAATACAATGTACCAACCTTTTCACCTTTTGCTATTACCAGCGCTCCTTTGGTGACCTTCCAAGTTTTATCTGTGAAAGTTGTCACACAACCTTCACCGCCTAACTACCCTGTTGAAATCAGATTTTTCTTCAGATCTGGAACATGCCTTACCTTTTTTAGTAGCCATTGGTTTCCATTCTGTTGTTTTACAAGAACTTTACCCATTCCAACAATTTTACAGGGTTTATCATCACCCAAACGAACTTGTCCAAAGTCTCCTTGAACATAGTCATGAAAATATTTCTTATCAGGTGTGGCATGGAATGAAGCCCCTGAATCTACAACCCAAGAATCAGTAACATTTTCGAAAGAAAGAATCAAAGCATCTTGCAACACATCACCTGTCACATTTTCTTCATGATTGTTTTCTTGCTGTGTGTCTCCTTCTTTTCCATTCCGAGATCTACAGTCTTTCTTTAGGTGTCCTTTCTTTCCGCAATTCCAGCACACTATCCCCGATCTGGACTTGGATCTGCCTTTCCTTGATTTACTGCGATATCTCGAGCTCTTTCCTCTTTCCATTCTTCTTCCCCTAGACTCTGCACTCAAAGCATTACCCGATGTCTCACCGGAGCTTTTCCGTCGCATTTCCTCGCTAAGGATAACACCAACAACATCATCAAACTTTAAAGTACTAGAACCAGAGACAGAGTTACTAATGGCCATTACTAAACCATTCCAACTCTCTGGCAATGAGCACAAGAATAACAGAGCTCTAATTTCATCATCAAAGTTTACCCCTACAGAACTTAACTGACTGGTAACTGTATTAAATTCATTTAAATGATCTGCAACAGATCCACCTTCCGACATCTTCATATTAAATAGTCTTTTCATTAGAAATACCTTGTTTGAGGCCGAGGGTTTTTCATATAGTTTTGCAATGTTTGCATCAAACCCTCTGTTGTTTTTTCCTTCGAAATATTGAAGGCAACTGACGCCGCAAGACACAACCGTACTGTTTTGAGTGCCTTTCTTTCGAGAATGTTCCATTCTGCGTCTGTCATGGCCACCGACTTATTTGTTTTTCCACTCAATGGTAGGTACATATCTTTCTAATACATATAATCTTCCATTTTCATCTTCCACAACGGGAAGTTTTGGTCGTTAAATTTCTTGACCCTAAACTTACCATCTTCCGCCATTTCTCCCACTCGAACTAGGAACCCTTCTTTCCTGTGATTTTATCAGCCAAATATACCTTTGTCTCTGATACCAGTTGTTATAAAATTAAATATTACAAAGCAATGCAACACATAAAATATGTGGAAAATAAAAGCACACAAAACACATAAAACTAGAGAGACACAGATATACGTGGTTCACCCAGTTTGGGCTATGTCCACCCCGAACAACCAGTCCTTCCTTTCTATTATCCAGCAAAAATTAAGAGACAAAACCTACAGCAAATCAACTGTAATATCCTATGTTCTCTCTCACAGTCTCCCTCTCTGTTTCTCGCTCCGAGAATACACATACAATACACAGTCGCAATACAATACCCTCATAAAAGAGAGGGGTTGCCTTCTAGGGCAAAAAACCCTAATCTAAACATAACTTATACCGTCAGATCATCCGCCTATGAATGGCCCAGATTGACTAGAAATTACTATACTTTTACAAGGCAATTTTACATTTGTTTTTAGCTTCGGGGGTGTTGCCCCCGAAACCTCCGTCAGGGGGGGGCTCCGACAACGATTAATTGCGGGCAGCGTTGCCGCCCCTTTTAAGGTACAGGGGTCCAATGTTGTGATACAAAGTAAACAAGATAATCAGGCTCCACACCCAACAGAATATGCCAAAAGCAGGAGAGGTTCAATGTCCTTACTTGATCTTAGGATGCCCTTTGTTTTCTTGAATGTTTTCTATTCTTGAAGGTAGTCTTAAGATTTTTGGATTTTTGTTTGAAAAGTGTGCTTTAGTAAAAGTTTCCCCAAAGAAGTCTATGGTTTTCCCTGTCCTTTGGCTTGCTTCAAAATAGTTACTTTGAATGGATTTTCTTGTTTTAGCGAAGTTAATAGATTCTTAAATGGTTATTAGTTGTGCTTCTTTCACAACGCTTTTAACGTTCCATATCACAAATAAATCTAAAGAGATCCTTTGATATAGATGACTTGCCCCATGGACCGCTCTTGAAACTTGTTGTGCAATTAAATCTTTTTGTGACTCCATAGCCAAATGGATTGATACAGTCTCTCACCTATCCTATCTGCTGAACCATTCTTTCAAATTACTCACATCTTTACCCTTCAAAAGACTTCCTTTATTTTGATGATATCCTACCCAACCAAAACCAAAACAAATCCCTTGTGCTTCATAACTAGCCTAATATCATATCATGAGCCTATAAGAATATCATTCTAAGAAAAACATATAGAGAGATCCCTCTCTAAATCCAGGAAGGCCAGGTCCTAGTATTCCAAAGTGGTTCTAATGTAGGCACTGTAGTGTTTGTTCTTGCCAATATTGCAAACTACGGGAGCCTAACATAGTGGCAACCATACTAGGGAATATTGAGTAATAGATAACTTTACAACTCAACGAATGTAGGTTTTAACCCTGAACAGAAATTATCTACACACAAATCTTATAACAGAAAATAAACAATAGCGAGAGCATAAAACATAAAACAGATAAACACAGATATTTTCCCCTGGATCCCAAATCGAGACGACCAGCTTGATATTTCATTATATTCCTTTTAGTGTTACAACACATATATATACATGTCGAAGCATACATAAAACCTAATCCATTAACTCTGGATTAGAACATAACCATAGTTCCCTTGATGGGATCTACAAAAATACCAGGGGCCAAAAACCATCGTACCCCAAAACCATGTGCAAAACCATGGGTGCAGACCACCCACCAGAAATTAAGGACCAAAAATTTTCGCCGGGGTGCTACCCCGGACCCCGACAGGGGGGGATATCGCCCCCCTCTTACCCCCTCGCGTGTGATTAGTCATGGAAAGAATATAACACATAATCAACAATGAACCCTTATTCCTAAATGAGACAAGTGTCATCAAGACTGGTTATTATTGATTGTTGATGGTGAACAACAACCAAACCTTGAAAACAAGTAAAAATCCTTCACCTAGCAACTCCATTGCTATTCAGTAGGCCTGTTGACCCCACTGGTTTTTCCTAAGACTCCATTGTGAAATTCTTTTATCCTTCAAACATCATTCAAACCTAGTTAATAAGACTTTAAGGATTGAGTTTTCTTTGAAAAATATTAGTTAGCCTTTAAAAGACTGTCATACTTGGCTAAAATTTTCTCATCATTAGGTCTAAAAACACAACATAGTGGCTTCTAAAATAATTCATACTAGAGCCTATCCTAACCCAAATCCTCCTGACATAGTTGATAATCCAGAAAGTATCCTTAGGAAATCTCCTAAATCCAAGACTTCAACTGTTGTCAAACCAATTCATAGAGCTAATTATGTCCCTGAAAATCTCTCAGCTCTGCAAGATACACAAGTTGACTTACCATTCATAAGAAACCCATCCAGAAATAAGTCACTTAGTGATATAGATCAGATAGACTTTGAGCCTCCACACTCACCCCAACATAGTGGTGAACATACTGACAGCAGAGAAACCACCCCACCTGATCTGCATTTCATTCATAACTTTGGTTTCTCTCATCCTATATTTGCTCAGCAGTCTCTTGCTGGTCCAAGTACTTCTGTTATCCATACACCCACTGTTCAAACTACTCCATTCCATCCTCCCCCTCCTTTCATAAACCCTCCACTTGTCAACCCCCCATTTTTTCCACAACCCCCTATCATGGCAACATGGTATGCTCCTCTAGTCCTTCCTTTACCTTTAGTAAATTTTCCACAGGACTATCAGTCCAAGATTCCATTATATGATGCTAGTAGTTCTACTACTGCTTTTCAACATGTGGACAAGATGAATGATTGTTTTGATAGAAATGAGATCGATGATGAAACCGTTAAACTCAGATTGTTTTCTCAAAGTTTAGGGGGAGAAGCAAGAAAATGGTTCAAAAACTTAACCACTAATGGTATTAATGACCTCCAAGATTTGCATCAATTATTCTTGAACAAATGGGAGGTTAAGAAGAATCCTCTCTAGATTCTATCCGAATATGAGAACATTAAAAGGAATGTTGGAGAAGGAGTCCAAGAGTACTACACTATATTTAATAGTGTGTACAATGCCCTACCTATCCATATGAAACCTCCACAAGGCCTAGCTCTAATGAAATTCCCTAATGGATTTGATCCTGAAATGGCCTACCAACTAAGAGAAATGGAACTCCTCACATTAGAAGATATGCAAGCAGGGGAAATAAGTGTTGAGGCAAATTTGATTTCCAAGAGAGCTAGAATGAAGACTAAGAAGAGGGTATCATATAGGGATGAAGCTGCACCTTCCACATCTGACTCAAAACTGGAAAGGATGATCAAGGGGATGATGGAGAGGATGAGCATATATGAAAAATCTCAATCTAGAAAAAACCAAACAGCTCCTCAAAATAGAAACCAATCCCAAAATCAAAATCATAACTTTAGGAGAAATCAACCTCAGAACAGAAAAAGAGATGTTGATCAATAGATCAGACCTCCTCTTCAAGAAAATTATGTTAATGAGGATGGAGAAACAATTGAACAAACAGAAGATGATAACATGAACATGCTGGAGGTGAATAATGAGGATTCTAATTTCCTCCATAAAGGAAAACAAGGTCTATGTACACCCTATGATGATATAATACTAGAAACTGAATACTATGAACAATATTTCAAAAATTCCATCATAGGAGCACCCAAACAATATGATCTAAGAAGTAAAAAGAACCCAGAAACTCCCAAAAAGAAAACCTCTGATAATTCTACCAAAAATAGCCCTGTAAATACTTCCAAATATACAACATAAAATCATATAACAGTGGCTAAAGGTTCTGATCAAAATAAGGAAAAAAATGCTCAAATTCAAGAAAAACATAGTGGTGACCCTAGCAACACTAGAATTTTAGCTAATACTCCTAAAAAAACCATTTTGATTGCTGTAAATAGTAGAAATCAGCAAGCTAATTTTGCTGATAAAGGAGTGACTAACAAGGCTGAATCAAACATTTTGAAAAATCAAATTCCTTTTAGCCTAGAGAATGAAATTGCCAAGATCAAGATCTCTGTCCTAATCACTCAAAATTTATATAGATGTCAAGTTTTGAAAGCCTTGAACATAGAATATATTCATGATACTGTTAACTTGAATGATGATACACTAGAGCTTCTGTTCGGTCCAAAGATTGAAGGAAAATTTCAAGGAGGAACTACCCCTACATTCTATATCAGTTTGAATATCCATGATAAGATGTTACACAATGCCAAGCTTGATTCAGGGGCATGAAATAACCTCATGCCCAAAGTAATAATGGAAATATTAGGCCTTGAGGTAACCAGACCTTATAAATATTTATATTCCTTTGATTCAAGTAGATTAAAATGTCTAGGCCTATTAAAATATCTATTTGTTAACTTAGCCCAAATCCCAGCCAAAAGCTTAGTGATGAAAATTGTAGTGGCTGATATACCCACCAAATATGGCATGATCCTTTCAAGATCATGGGGTGCTAAGTTGCAAGGTACTATGCAGATGGATATGACTTATGCCACCATCCCTGTCTTCAGTCAACCTAGAAGAATATATAGGGAAACACACAAGAAATACATGGTGAGTAGTCAAGAAAGACCAGAAAACTCTCCTCTTTATTCCATACACTCTGACCTTGACTCATTCATTCTTTACAATGATGAGATTCCTAATGAGCAAGAGTTAGTCAATGAAACATCGGCTAATATAGTGGTCACTCCACATACAAACATAGTGGTAGCCATAGATGAAGAGGAAAACAAGGAGAAAACTAAAAGACAGTTTGCTAATTAAGAAAATCACAACAAACAGATCACAGGTCTTGAGCATCAAAACAATCATGAACATAGTACCAATCAAGAAAATCAAAGAATAAAGCCTCAAAACATTGAAAATCTTGAGGAACAAAATAAATACAAACACAATGCAGTCCTACAGGAACAAAACAATCACAGATTAGGCAAACAAAATAGAGATGACAACAATAAAATAAATGATAAATCTGAAAACATTCCTCTTTGGAGTATGATTTTTGATGGGTCTTTCTCTAAAACTGGTGCAGGAGCAGGCATATGGGTACACAACACTAAAAACAATCATGCTGGGGGTCATTCTTATAGATTAAACTTCCAATGCACAAATGACATAGCAGAGTATGAAGCTCTCCTTTTAGGCCTAAATTTATTGAAAAAATTAGGGCCCAAAAGGATAACAGTTCATGGAGATTTAGAATTGATAATTAGGCAAATAAAAGGGGAATACACTGCTAAACATCCCAGACTTAGAGCCTATAGAGATGATGCCATGGACTTGTTAAAAAAATTTGTTGAATTCCAACTTACCTTTGTCCCAAGGAACCAAAACATTCTGCCAATGGATTAGCCTTTACTGCTAGTACTTGTCTAAGACCTTATGAAAGAAAACAATACACCATCCAAGTCAAATATAGACCAGCTGTCTCGGATAATGAAAAATACTGGCAAGTTTTTGAAGGAGATCAACAAATAGAAGACTTCCTACAGTCTAGAAATGAATTTAAAGTGCAAAGCTCAGATTCAGAGTATGATGAAGACTGTCCCACTGAAGAAAACCCACTTTTTGAAGAAGAAAAATCTCCTAAGATTGCTGATATAAATCTGTTAACTAATAGACCCAAACCTACAACATAAAATAACACAGATTTAGAAAAATAAGACTTAGAAGTGTTACAATCTAAAAATCAAAGCTTGCCAAAAGGGCTGGTCCCATTAGAAGAATTGTTTGACTTGAATGATGTTGCCAAAAAGCCAAAAATGGAACCTATTGAAGGTGAAGTGGAAGAATGCAACATAGGCAGTGAGGAAAAGCCCAAAATGATCAAATTATCTAAGACATTGCCAGCTCACATTAAACTGAAATACATTGAGCTATTTAGAGAGTTTTTTGATGTTTTTGCATGGAGCTACGAAGATCTAAAATCATATGATACAGAAATAATCCAACATAAGATACCCCTCAAAGAAAACCATAAACCTTTTAGACAAAAATTGCACAGAATCAACCCTGTTCAATTACCTCTGGTAGAGAAATAAATTAGGAAAATGTATGATGTTGGAATCATAGTCCCAGTAAGATATTCAGACTGGGTATCTAATCTTGTATCAGTTAGGATGAAAACAAGAGAAATAAGGCTTTGTATTGATTCTAGAAACTTAAATAAATCCTCCTTAAAGGACAACTATCCCTTGCCCAAAATGGATCATATCTTACAAAGGGTAGTTGGTTCTAGAAAAATTTCTTTGCTATATGGCTTCTCAGGTTACAATCAGATATTGGTACATCTTGATGATCAACTTAAAACAACCTTTACTACTCCTTAGGGTACTTTCATGTATTTGAAAATGCTCTTTGGTTTAATGAATGTTTGTGCCACATTTCAGAGAGCCATGGATATTGCATTCTCAAAATAAATAGGTTACTTCATAGTGATTTACCTTTATGATATGACTGTCTATTCCAAAACATATGAAGAACACCTAATACACTTGAGAAAAGTCTTTGAGACATGCAGAAAATATGGGTTATCTTTAAATCCAAAGAAAACATTGTTTGGTCTCCAAGAAGGTAAACTTCTTGGACATATCATATCTGAAGAAGGAATAAGTATAGACCCAAAGAGAATCGATGGTATATTGCAAATCAACCATCCTAGAAACATCAAGTAACTTCAATCTTTCAATGGGAAGATTAATTTCTTGAGAAGGTTCATACCCAATCTAGCTGAACTCGTTAGAAACATGACAAATATGCTTAAGAGAGAAGAAGGAGTTAAATAGACCCTAGAAGAAAAGAAATCATTTGATCTGGTAAAACAAGAACTTACCAAAACACCAGTTCTTATCAATCCTAATTTTATAAAAGATTTCTTCATATTTTCATTTGCATCAGAACACATAGTAGTTGCTGTCCTATTACAGAAAAACTTGAAGGGACAAGATTAGCCAATTGAATTTTCAGTAAGGCATTAAGAGATGCACCTCTGAAGTACAACATAATGGAAAAACATGCCTTTACCTTGGTCAAAGCCTTAAAATACTTCAGAGTTTACATTTTACATTCCCACATTATAGAATTTGTGCCTCATTCAGTTATAAAGACATATTGACCCAAGATCCAAATGGCAAGAGAGGAAAGTGGATTGCTGTGATTTTAGAATATGACTTAGAAATCAAGCCCACTAAGCTCATAAAAGGTCAAGGACTAGCAAAACTTATGGTTGAATCCAACTTTCAAGCTCTTGATATAAACATGATTAATGCATTAAATGAACATGAGGAGTTGACAACTCCAATTATTGAAGATTATTTTTTGAATTCATCTTGGTATGCTGATATTTTGTATGTGTTGCTCAACCTAAATGTCCCTCCTGGTTTGTCTAAAACAAAGGCAAGATTCTTAAAGTTGAAAGCTGTAAATTACTGCATTTTGAATAAATATTTATATTGGAAAAATGCTAGTGAATTATTGCTTAAATGTTTGTCTGAGAATGATGCAGATAAGATCAAGCACGAGTTTCATGAAGGAGAATGTGGAGGCCACCTCTACTGGAAGTCAAATGCTAACAAAATCCTTAGATCTGGTTACTATTGGCCCACCCTCTTTCAAGATTTCCACAAAATGATTATTTCCTGTCACAAATGCCAAATCTTTGAAGGCAAAAGAAAGTTGCTTCCCTTACCTCTGCAACCAATCACTGTTGAAGCTCCTTTTCAGCAGTAGGGTCTAGACTTCATTGGGGAAATCCATCTTTCCTCATCTACCCAACATAAATGGATCCTCACAGCAAAAAAATATTTAACCAAATGGATAGAAGCCATACCTTCTAGGAATACCACAGACTCAGTTATCATTTCATTCCTTGAAAACCATATATTGTCTAGATTTGGTTGTCCTAGAAAGATCATAATTGACAATGATGCTGCAATTGGGTCTAAAAATATGGTGGAATTTTGTCATAAATATCATATTATATTGGGTCATTCTACAGCTTATTACCCTCAAGGTAATGGGTTGGCAGAATCCTCAAATAAAATTTTGGTGAACATAATCAAGAAGTTGTTGGAAGATAACAAGAAATCACGGCATAGTAAGCTAGTACATGCATTATGGGTAGATAGACTAACAATTAAAAAATCAGTTGGAATGTCTCCCTACCAGCTAGTTTATGGAATAGATGCAATATTTCCAACCAGTCTAGGAGTGCCAGTCATGAAGATGATCCAAGAAGTACAGTATGAAGATGATGATATGACAAGAAGAATAAACCAGACTATACATCTACAACAAACCAGAGAGGAGGTATACGTCAGAGCACAACAACTACAAGAGAACATCAAGAAGCTATTTAACAAAAGAACCAAGGCAAGTGAATTTAAAATTGGTGACAAAGTATTGAAATGGGATTTAAGGAGAGAAGATAAGGGAAAACATGGAAAATTTGATAATTTATGGCAAGGCCCTTATCTTATTCAATCTGCTATTGGAAACAATGTATTCTTTCTGCAATAACTGGATGGAGCTGAATATTTTAGAGGTCCTATCAATGGCAGGATGCCAAACATTATTTCTGTTAACTTATATTTTAGTTTCAAAGCTTTTTGTTCATTGTATATAACACTGCTTTTGAATTTGAAAAAAGAAAAAAATACAAAAACAATACAAAAAGAGAAAAAGAGGGCAGATTAGAAAAAGAAGAAAGGTACAGCCCCATACCAAAAAAGAAAGAGAGTTTGAAAGTGCGCAAGTTTAAATGCCACTACCAAAAGAGAGCACTGCTATTTAGTCATACAGCTTAATCATGACTAGATAGATTTCAATTTAATGCTGATAGGTTAGTGAATCAGATTTTCAAAACTGTTTAATCTTGGCTTATCAGTAGAATAGATTAAGATAGAAAAGAATGGTTCTAACATGCTCAAAATCTGAACCAAGACATAAAAAGAAAAATGATGACTCTAAACAGATCAAAATCTAAGTCATAAGAAGAAGGAAGGATATTCATAATTTTCAGATCTTAAGCCTTCACAATTTTGTTTTAAATTTCTATAAATTTCAGTCTATGTGTAGCTTGCTTTTATGCCATAGTCTTACAGCAAATCACACATCTTAATCTTGGTTTTTCTATATTTAAATTTCTGTTTTAGAATATAGAGAATGTAGATCTGTCAAATAACTTAATCTTGACAGATAGTAGCTTAGGTAGAGAACTTATGAGTTCAATTGTTTAATCTGAACTCATGCAAGACATAAGGGTAGAAATAGATTAGTTTCCTGCTTTCAAATAAAAGAACAAAATGATGTTGAAAGGGTTTGCAAGTCCAAGTGCACCCATTGAAGAAAAAAATGTTAGGACAAGTAGGTTGGGTAGGTAGAAGTTTGGGAGATAAAATCATCTTGTTTTAAATCTATAGATCATATTTTTAAGCAGCATGGTCATCAAAGATATAGAGGATTGTCAAAGTGAAACAAAACATCAAGGCACTGCTCTACTTTCCAGAGATTTATCTCTGAGGTTCCTGACACCTCCATGGAGCTGCCCTCCCCAAGTGGAGCCACTGTTAGCCATCTATAAATTTTTCATATACTATGATGGCTAAAACGGGTCTATTAGTCTTCAAGAAATAAATTTGGACAAAATCTGTGAGTTCTTGAAGCCTTGTTGTGTCTCTTGTCCAAGAATCCATCTCACTGATATCTACATCAAAAATCCTTCAAAAACCCTACTATTATCATGAAGAAATTTTTTTTTGGACCCCCTCTTCCACCCTCTTTCATTCATAAATGATTCATTATACCCTTTATTTCCTCAAAAATTCCCTTTAAAACCATATAAGTCCCTTTTATCTGGTTTTAAATCCTCTTTATCATCTATTAGAACCTTTGAAAATCCAAAAAAAAACCTGTTTCGGCCTTATTTTCCCAAAAAATTTGATAAGACAGACTTAAGCCCCCGCGGGCTTAAATCCTCAGGCTTTTTCTCCATATAATCGAGACCCACGACCATTAGCTTAAGTATTTAGCCCTTTTCACGCTATCAGACTTCGCTCCAACCCTATTCCTTCCACTTCTTTATGTTTCCCTGCCGATGGGATCCGAGCCATTGATCTCCATGATATAACAGTTCTAGCTCCATCGCACCACCATTTTTCCTTTCGATCGTCACTTACCAAAGCCTCCCCACTGATATATTTCAGACCGTTGATCTGGCTCCCCCAAATCCAACGGTCGGCGCTGTTTTTCTGTTTCGCTGTCCCTTCGCCCCATTCATTCATTTCTGTGATGCTCCGATTTCATCTGGACCATTGATCCTCCTGATTGGATGGTCATCGTGCCATTTCGTTATCGCTTTCCTACCGTCCAAGCCCCTTCTCCATGCCATTCTATGAAATCATCCAAGCCATCGATCCTCCTGATCCGACAGTATTAGCTTCATCGCTATTTTCCCCTCCCCTCGCACCATTCATTCCTTCATGCGAGATCGCAATGCATTCAAGACCGTTGATCATCATGATCCAATGGCCAATGCACCTTTACCTTTCACCCTGCTCACTTTTCTCCAATTTATCTCCGCTGTTGATTGAGCCCGATCCAACGGTCACCGCTAGTCTTCCGCTCTACTCGCAAGCACTCTCAGTGCACGAGTTAACACCGTGAGTGCCTCCGCAGTTGACCTAGTTGACTACAGAAGATCTCAGATCAACGGTTGAAATATTCTGTGGAGGCACAGACCAAGAAGTTGATCCATACCCCCAAGTGCCCCTGGTATGATGTATGCCACTGACCTTCCCACATCATCCTGCCAGTCCCACTCGACCACGCAAAGGCTTTCATTGTGCTTCCATTCAATCTCCACCATTGTTTTCCCCAAATCCAACAGCCTGAATTCATTTTCACGTTCATTTGTCCCACACCCCTCCATAGTACATTTTGAACGTGAAATAGGTGGTTTTCTCATCGACACGCATCAACCACCAAGTTGTATCGCATTTATTTGGCCCATTACCGCTTACCGCCTAGACCCTATGCGAAAACCATCTCCAGTTTTCCAAAATCGCCTATCCATATTTTCGCGCCATAATTCAAATTTAACCCTGGTTCTGCCTTCTGCCATGGGTTTTCCACCTCTGTTGCATTCATCCTCCTCTGCATTGCTCCTCCACCCCTCCTCGAGCCCTCTGAAGCAGTTTTACCATATAATGCAGGTTTTATATAATGGTTGGTTTTTTGTTGTAGGTTTCATGGCGGTAATCATAAAAGACATCCCACAATCAAATAAAGTACCTATCAGCAAACAATAAAATTTAATGAATATTATTAAAGAGAATTAGAAATCAAAGTTAAAGGATTAAATCAAAAGCTTGAAGATCAAAAGCTTAGTCTATAGTTTTAAAGAGAAAGACACAATGATGAAGACCAAAGATGATAAAAAATGCCTTAAAGCATATCAAAAGCCTAATTCATGATTAAAGCGCTGAAATAGAGACATATCAACAAAAGATAGCCTTAATTTCCAGATCATCAAGGCTATTTACTCCCCCAAAGAATAAAAATGCCACCTACAGGCTTATTTACTCAAAAACCTACAAATTTAATGCACAATCAGAGATATTTTACCAAGACAGCTCAGAAAGTAATTGCCAGCTACCAAAAGCCTCAAAAGTCAACAAATATGACTGAAGTAGATGAAATTTAATGTAAAAATCAATTAACAGAGTTAAGACATTAGATATCTTCTCTCTTAGGCCTCCCAAAGGTCGAGAAGCATTTACTCTATATTAATTGAATAGTTAGACCTTCCTTTCACTCCACCTCCCCAATTTACCTATATATATCATATGAGGAGCCCAGTATTGTTGTTGGTTGAATACTTATTGAATGTAAACAGTTGCTGAGACTGCTGAAGCTTTGTTAGTAATTGAAGAAAGATAGGTTGAGAAGAGAAGTTTGAAGTTGTAAAGACCTACTGGACTTGAAGATTGTAATTGGTTTGAACATCAAATATACAAGCTGATTTATGGGATCCTGGTCTATGTCAATAGTGATGTTTTTCTTACTGTAATTTTTGTTTTTCTTATGTTTTCATACTTTCCACTTTATTTGATAAAGAACAACAAATTTAGATTAGGATTTACTGTAAAATGTACCCTAATTCTCACTGATAAGCTTTATCTCTATGTTTTCTTCTAATTGTTGCTTTGGGAATGATTTCAATAGAGCATAACCAGTCAAGGAATGTTGGTGAGCCCATGTCTTGCTGAGTAAAACATGAGATGTTGTTCTTGAATGATCTTTTCACTGCATGCTAAGTAGAGTCCTAATCAAGGAAGTTTATGGTTAGCCTTGTCCCTTGTTTAGTATTCAACAGATGTTTTGAAAGTTTCCCTTGAAGAGTATGCCAAAAGAAGGATAGGTTCAAATTCCTTACCTGATCTTAGGCTACCCTTTGTTTTTTTGAATGCTTTCTACTTTCTGAAGATAGTCTTAGGATTGCTGGATTGTTTTCTGAAAGGTGTGCTTTAGTAAAAGTTTTCCCAAAGAAATCTATGGTTTGCCCTGTCCTTTGGCTTGCTTCAAAACAGTGACTTTGAAAGGCTTTTCTTGTTTTAGTGAAGTTAATAGATTCTTAAATGGTTATTATATTTGCTTCTTTCACAACACTTTTAGTGTTCCATGTCACAAATCAATATAAAGAGATCCTTTGATATAGATGACTTGCCCCATGGACCACTCTCAAAAGTTGTTGTGCAATTAAATCCTTTTGTGACTCCATAGCCCAATGGATTGATACTCTCTCTTACCTATCCTATCTACTAAACCATTCTTTCAACTTACTCACACCTTTACCCTTCAAAAGACTTCCTTTATTTTGATGATATCCTACCCAACCAAAACCAAAACAAATCTCTTGTGCTTCATAACTAGCCTAATATCATATCACGAGCCTATAAGCATATCATTCTAAAAAAATCATATAGAGATATCCCTCTCTGAATATAGGAAGGCTAGGTCCTAGGATTCCAAAGTGGTTCTGATGTAGGCCTTGCAGCATTTTTTATTTCTAATATTGCAAACTACGGGAGCCTAACAACCCTAATCAGTCTCCCAACACCACATTGATGAACACCCCCACAGGGTCACCACACACCACTCTTCCCACAACCCCTAGTAGGAAGAGGCGTGCTACACATTCGAGAAGCTAGGTGAACACACAATAGGGTACGTCACAAAAAAACCCTATTCCTAACTATGACATTGTTTTTTCACAAGTCGCAATGGCTACAAACTCACAGTCACATTTCCTAGCTTTTTTAAATCTACGAGATTTAACCAAGTTGACAAATGACTCCATTGCATACAACCCCACATGGCCTCCCATTCCCATGACGCCCCCTTCCAACATTCCAAATTTTGAAGGAAAGCATGCGGAAGACCTAGGAAATCATGTTATGACTTTCCACCTATGGTGTTCATCGAACAACATCGTTGATGAAACTATTCGACTAAGACTATTTCAACGCACCCTAACCGGAATAGTCGTGAAATTGTATGTGGAACAACCCTCTGCTACACATGGAACCTTTAGCACCTTTGCTACTTCATTCTTGACCTGTTGATAGTTACCCATCCACCATGATTCTAGAATGGAATTACTGACCCACTTTTGGCAAACACCCGATGTCCATATCTCTGACCATCTCCATGAATGGCGATGGCGTTGTAGTTTTTGCAAATCCAAACTCGATGATTGAGTACTGTTAGACCTGTTCCTGAAAACTCTCACCATAGAGATTTCAAATGATGTGGCACAGTAAAGGCCCATATGCAAAGAGGACACCATCAGCAAAGCCCAATAGCACGAGTTGATCTATACACAATCAAGGTCTATTTACAATATCCTGTCTAATGCCCTGTGCCTACAAACTTACAAAGAATTTCCAAGTGCGTCAAACTCTGCAGATGATTTATGTAGGTCATTGACCCAAAATCACTTAAGAAGCAGTGTTCAATACCTAAGTTACACATATGATTCTACCCAGAACATACTGCACCCCGGCTACCAAAGTCATCCTCCGCCTCCACAAAATTTGGCCAGTAGGGTGTCATCGTACCACCATAAGCATGGAGGACCCTATCCTCTGGCTTAGGGGACCCAGTACACAGCTAGACATGCTGAAGGAAGGGCTCCCCCCGAACAACCATTTATAAACCAGGGACCATAATATGCCCAGTCCCCAACACAAGACTCGCCCATGCAGAATAATGCACAGGTGAACTTTGTGCAACCTTCCCAAATCCAACTGCGCCAACCATAAAATTAGGAGAATCCAAATTATCCTCCTAATGTGGTTAAGAAAAAAGGAAAAAATAAGCCTAAAGGAAATCTTGGACAGGGGGGAAAAACCCAACAACGCTCTCTGCAATCTTAGACTAGATGCAACTCCAACCTTAATAAAAACCAGTAGCCAAATAACCCCCAAAGGCAGAACAAGAGGGAAAATCTTTGGACGAACCACTCTTGTTTGATCTGTGGTGAGTATAGCCTTACACTCACCACTGTCCTGACCTCCCTTAGTTGAAGAAGTTTCAGAGTAACCGTGGGCAAGGGGGATCCTCATAGTAGATAGCAGTCATGTAGGAGCCCTTCCCCCATCAAGGGACAATTAGCATGCAGCAACAAACTCCCGATGATTCCGGAAAAAATAGCCATAAAAACTACATGACTGGGGAAGAAATTTTTTTTCAAACATGGAACCGAAATTATGATACCCCACCAGACAACAATTTGTCATGGGCTAGTACAAGTGCACCAACAACACCTTTGACCATATCAAAGATGCTTATTGAACCTTTGCCAAAAATGGCTAAGGGCCAACTAGGCGGGCAAGAAACTATTCCAAAGTAGCCCATAACTATAGCATTGTGGATGATCTAGCTCAATCTCCCGCGGCTATGTCAGCTTTGGAGGTATTACAATCATGCCCAAAGAAATAGAAAGCCTTAATTTTTGCATTAGGTGCCATCGACCCTGCCGATTTGCGCCTGATGGCTTTTGATTTAGATAAATCCACCCCTAGGCTTCCCTCTGTGATCACCTTTCATATAATGATGTTAGTTAAAAACATCACCATCCACCGATGTATAATTGACAAGGGTGCATCCACATGCATCATGTCAAAGAACGTCTCACATAAGTTAGGATCTCCCGAACTAAAGCCATCATACATCATGCTTAGAGCATACGATGGTTTCCTTTTAGCCCCCTTCGGTATCTACCAAAATTTCCCAGTCTGCTTAGCTAGCAAGATGGTCCTTATAGACATTTAATTCTTTGACACCAAACTAGATTACAATATACTCCTTCGCCGGAGTTATATGTATGCCATGTCATTCATATCCCCTTCCATCTTCTGAACTATGATGTTCCCCCATGAGGACCATGTTATCACCCTCGTAATTTCTTAAGTTATGGGATTGGAGTTTTTTAGTCAAAGAAGACTAGGGGTAACCACAAACCTATTTCAAATCCTAGGATCTAGCCTTCCTAGAATTCAGAGAGGGCTCTCTCTTTAATATTTATCTTTGTTTTGATTTATGTTTTAGGCTAGTTATGATAGGACAATTTGGTTTTGTTTTAAGATGTTTGGTGGGTAAAAATCACTTTGGATTAAACTAGAGAGAGATCTACTAGTCCATTGGGCTATGGAATCTAAGATAACAGTACTAGAAAGCAAGGCCAAAATGATGCAAATGTATTCAGGGCAAGGTAGATAACCCTCAGAGCTTTGGGTAAAAGGTTTTTGATGAAATGGTGTAGTCGGGATAAAGGGCAATGAAGGATCCTTTGATTTGGACAATGGAGGAAGGAGGCAGGGGTCAAACGGGAGTATGAGTAATGAAGGATTCCTAACACTGGAAATCAGCAGGAAACATTTAAATGGTAACTTAGTTAAAGCAGGGAGCAATAAGCTAATCCTAAAGTAATATTCCTAGTTACTCATTAAGACAGATCAAACACATAATGGATTGCATGGAACTTAGAAATGAAACAATGACAAGAAGAGATGCACTTTACTCTTTAACTTATCACAAGAATCCTGAATTATGACTCCCAATTATATTTTTCCAGTCTACTACTTTGAAATCAACACATGTAAGCCTCCAATGTATCAGCAAAAATATGTAGTAATCTTAGCAATTTTATTCCACACTAAACACTTCAAAGACTAAAGTATTTATACAAAATATTTTTTACAAAATATCCTAGAGAGATCTAGGAATAAATCTAGGAAATATAAAATATATTTACATATAATGAGGGACAACTGCTTAGCACTTTAGCAAGCTGTCCTCTTATCCAAAAAATATAGAACAACTTAAACTAATCAAGGAGCCTTTACTGGCTAGCTGTCCTGCTTGCTGGAAAATTGGAAAATATATTTATTGGAGTTGTTTTAACTGACACTCTTCCTCCTGATACACTTTCACATTGTACTTTCATCCTGATACACTTTGATTCTGTTTATTTACTCTTTTACTGCTGTAAAAAGAAAATTTCCAGCAGTAAAAATCAAGTGACTGTTTTATTTTTTTGTTTGGTTGTTTTACCTGTATTTTCCTCACTGTTTTCCCTTTTTCACTGCTATATCAAGTCTGTAAAGGCCTGCCATTGTTCTGCATTTGGTATTTTTACATTTTTAAGCTTCCTGAAGTTCTCATCAGCATTTGTATACTTGGAAAAATTTTGTTTGAAGACAAACAGATGCTTTATTTCATTTTGAAGAAAAAATAAGTCTTCAATATATTGGAGAATAACCTTTCCTGTGGGAGAGCCCTATGGCAGTGGCTTGTTGATCTGTTCTTTAGCATAATCCCTTATATTCTTGTCATACTCTTTTTGGTTCATAAAATTCTCATTGAAGACATGAATATCTAGAATACCAGCTTGTCTTAGCATAGTGTATTTTGTTAAGAATTTGGTTATTGAAAGATTCATGGCATCACATTTTTCCTCAAAAGTGTTCTTCATATTTCTCTTTGTCAGAACCTTATTTATCTGCAATATTGTCTCTGTCCCATCCTATACATGTAATTCCTCTAGCTCTGCTCTGTTTATACTATTTAAGAAAGTAATTAGCTTCAAGGCCTGTGCTAGTTTATCTGCTAATTCTTCTTTGGTCCTTTGTATTTCAACTTGGGCTGCTAGGAGAAAGTCTCTTTGTTCATAGATAATTTGAATTGAAGGCCATTGGAGATGAATGACATCAATTATATTGGTCCAAAGGTAATTTATTATGTAAGAAATTTGTGCAGTGAAACTCAAGTCTTTTGAAGAATTTCTATTTTCTCTTCAAGTCTTTTGGCCCTTTGCTCATAATTGTTGGCATTGATTAATGCTGCTTTGTTGGAGGCTTCCATATTCTAAATCATTTTATTCAAACTATTAAATTCATTTTTTATTATTCATAATTCCTCCATAGCCTTTACTATCTGCCCTGCATCATCTATGTGTTGTACCTGTGTGGTTGAGGAATCTGTTGCTGATGTTGTAGCTGAATGCACTGGCACTGCAGTTGCCAATGGCTCAGTAGGTGCTAATTCTTCTCCCAATGTAGAGGCCACAAATGTGGTAATTAATGGTATGACTGTGGGAATAATTGGAGCTTTAGCTTCTTTGGTAGTTTCTTTCTCTTTCAAAATTTGATCCAATTGTGTTTCCATTTCTTTTATTTGAGCAGTTAGTTTGAGAATCAACTGCATCATGCCTTTTTTCTCTGTCTGTTCTTGAAGAATTTCTTTAGTTTGAGGGTGCTCACTTTGAGGAAGCTTCAGCTATTTCCTCAAAGCTGAAATGTCCTCATTTTTCTTTTTAATTAATATTTGTGTTGCTGGAACATTTGTAGGATCAACTCCTACCTGCAAAACTAAGTCTTCTAAGGCTCTGATCCTTAGATCCTTGGCATATAAAGAGCCTTTGTCCAGCTTCATTTGGTCTTGCATGTTGATAATGGTATTCTGAAACTTAGTGGCACTCATAGCCTTTGTTACTACAGTAGAATATAACATCTCAGAGCTATGTCTGTGGAATTCTATTTGGTCCAGTTCATGCACATTTTCAGTATCTACTTCAAACTCAACCTTTTTGTAGTCAGCCACTGTTTTTGGAGTTGAAGTAGTTGGTTGTAGAAAATACATAATCATATTTTTTATTGTATAATCAAAGGCACTAAGTAGCCTATTCTGATTTCCTGGCTTCTGTTTTAAGAATTCAGAATAAATCTCACTCTTGATTTCTTTATTTTTTTGTTTGATCTGTTTATATCTTTCTTTAATGTCCAAATATTTTTCTTCTGTTGTTTTAGAAGAAGAAGCTTCCATATTAAGTTGTTTCTCAATCATTTGAGTGTCTGGTTATTTGGCTACTTCTTTTTCCTTTTCCATCTCTGTTAAAGTATCATTAATTATTATAGTGGCCTCATCATTGTTGACTTCTGGTTCATTGATATCTTCAATTTCAATTACTTTTTCCTTTCAATAGTAGTCAGATTGGGCCTTTTGTTGTAGATGAGCTTTAATTTAGTCTCCGTAGTAGTCTCTGTTGTGTATGCTCCATCATCTCTGCTTCTTTTATTTGAAGATTCTAGCTGTTTTGAAGTTACCATGGCAAGTGTAGTGTCCATTTTTCCTATTGGTTTTTCATTAGCAGTTGTATCTATCAAAATGTTTGCTCTCCATTTTGTCTGATTTGTATATTTTTCAATATATAGCTTAGATTCATGTATGAAATGAGGTAATTTAAATTTAACCCTTATATTGTTTATAAGACTTTGGGGGTCATAATTCCAAGGGAAACTTACCTAAAATTTTAGCTCTGACAATCTTTTTTCTATCTCCTTATCAGCATCTCTATTATTCAAAATGAAAAGAACCAACCTGATTCTTTAATTTGAATTGGGTTTTCTTTTTGGAAGCCATAAAATTGATGACATCAGAATTCAAAATCTGTCTTAAATATTCTAAAGAAAAGACTCTGATAGTCAAATACTTGGGCAATTTGTAAGGTTGGAGATTAGATCCAAAAATTCTCAATTTTGTGTGCTTCTCATATAAAAACCAATCTCCCATTTTGCATTGTTCTGATAGCTGTAATATTTTCTTCATTTCATCATTTATCCTGGGCTGATCTACCTTGTACAGTAAACTCATAACTAATTGTATGAATAAATCTGAAAAATGTGTATAGCTAAATTCACTTCCTTCCTTTCTCAATAAAGAAGTCCAAAAGAGAACTGATAGAGGCTGGCCCTCTATGTTCATTTTCTATAATGCATTTGGAAAGTGATCAGCTTGTGAATATAAGAACAAGTGAAATAAGTATGATAAATATTTGAACACCCCTTCAGTGGGAAACTTGGTGAATTGATGATGGATAGAATAAGCTATACAACTGGCATAGTAAAAAATCATAGCAGGAGGCTGACTAGGAGATAAAGTAGATAAAAAACCAAGGATGGATTCATTAGTGAATTTATCTTGAAGTATCCTATTATGAAAGAAAGCATTGATATCACATTTCTGGATCTTTCAGGAAATTTGGAAGTGGAGTAAGGAGGATTTAGCTTTCGAATGTCCACATGATATGGTATAAAATTCTGGAAAATCGTAATTTTCTTACGGAAATCCAATCCCAAATATAATTGAGTTAATGCTTCAATGGATAGGGGGACTGCCTTAGGGTCAAACTGTAGTTGCAAAATTTCATTTATAGACTCTGCAGTGATAGAAAATAGAATCTCCCTATTAGCATTCACAATTGCTATCTGATTTGGTACATAGTGTTTTTGACATAACCTCAGAAGGTCCTGGCCAGGGTGTGTTTTTGACTTAAATGTTGGAGGAATAGATATAGAAAACCTTTGGGTGATTTTATTTATAACCAAAGTTTATTTTATAGATTCGATGGATTTATACATTTAAGCAGGCTTTGGCCTGATATACATTTAAAACAAAGGCTTATATGTAAGGTTGGGGAGGCGCGTGAGGCAGGATTTATAAAGGGTTTAATATGGGTTATTTATGATATAAAACGTGAGGTTTCATTCATCGGGGAAGGTAAAAATGCTTAAGATAAATGATCTTAGGCTTTTAACCTTAAGTTTAAGAAGTGCGAGGAATGGTATTAAGTATATTATCAAGGCGCAAATGATCAACCTTTATAAAAATTAGGGTAGAATGATATAATCGGGGCAATATTTTTCGCTTAGACATATCTAAAACATGCCTAAAGCCCTTTTGTATTTTTATTTTTATTATATAGTTATAGAATATGGAAATTTCTATCACTATAGAGGGCAGGATGTTTACATATTGTTAGTATTATGCCAAAGGGGTTATATTTTGGAATTTATTTCAACATGTGAATAATTAACTTTGGAAAAAAAGCTTATAATAGTGGGTTTATGTAATATTCCTACTTAGCCTAAGCTAAGAGGAATATCCATTCTTTTTTACTTTCTATTGCATGAATAAATGAATAAAGGAGGACATGTAAAACTCCTAAAAAGATTGAATAAATCAATTCCCATGTGAACAAAGATAAATCAGGGCCATGTAAATAATCACTTGTAGGTGTGAAAGGGGTTTGAGCTGTGAGACTGGGTCAACCTTGACCAAATATACAGCGCTGTCTAGGTTCAATGCATCTCCAAAAGGGACAACGCAATTCTAGAAGGAGGCCCCTCATGTGAAAGAATCTAAGTCATCAAGGTGGTTTAGGTTTTTCAAAAGCTCTCATATTATAAAAGGAAAGGGAAGGTAGAAAAATAAGGTTGTTGATTGATCATAATTCTGAGTATTTGGTCTACTTATACAAATACTATTCTATGTTGCTTAGTGGAGGATTGTGCTTGGAATTCCTATGCAGGGATTTCACCTCTTCCTTTGAGGATTCTTGGAAGAGTATTTGCTGAATTGATCCACTATCAGGCTTGAGGCCAAGCTCTACTTACAATTACAGCATTGATCCATTGAGGGTTTTGCAGCTTTTACAAGCTGTAGCAAGTGGGATTCTAGATATGCAGAGATCTAGACCGTTTTAAGAGCCTCTTCTCATGGAGTGTGTCTTTTAACCTCCTGGAAGAGTGCCTCTCCTGTTTATACCTTAGATCTGTAACTTGACAATGGCCATCCATGTCATTTTGAGCTACAATTTTGTTTCCATTAATGGACTACGCTATTTTGATATGAGGTTCTTTATGGTGTTTTGATTCTAGTTTTGATCAGAGATCTCTGGTGCTGGGCTTTGCCTCTCACTTTGGTGATCCATGGATTAGCTTGATGATACATGTTTTGTTTATATTTGATATTTGTAATGTAATGTGATATTCAGAAATTACCACAACATTTTACAGATCTGCAACTTGTATCTCAGATCTACACTTATTTATGCATGATTTGATCAAAACCCCAAGTGGTTCTTGTAAAGAAAACTATCTAGTTTCCAGATATGATATAGATCTGATGTTTTGTCCACATATCTATCCTAGATCTAAGTTGTAATATGAAGCTTCTACAACTCCTAAAAATAACGTTGTTGAGCCATTTATGCTGATGTATATATGTTGTAGCTCTCTTTTCTGAAGATATCTTGCTCTCTTGTCTCATGTAATCTATTGTATATTGAAAGAGCTTCACTTTAATTCTGATTTTATGCTGTAAATTCATTTCTTAATCATATTATATGGCCTCCTGCTCATATTTTCCAAGACTGTATTATTCTTGAAGCAGTTTTTTGTGCATTGCTCCAACCCCTCTTGCAGGGTGTTTTCCAGCTAGACTAGGTTGTGGGAGACCTGTTTACCACACCTAGTTTGATTTGTTTTTTCTCCTATTTTGGATTTAGACCCTAGATATGATGATATAAGGGATCCAAGGGCTGCAAACTCATTTCTTTCCTTCAATCTCCCAAGAAGTGTGTTATTTTTCCAAGCTTGCTGTGCAATCCCAATTTGGGAACATTAAAGTGGTATCAGAGCTCCTTTCTTGGCACAGCCTGTGCCTGCCTTGGAGCACTAGCCATGATGCATTTAGAAGAATATGATCCTCTTACTAAGAGGGAGAATAGATACCATAATAGAAGTCATAATAATTATGACTACACTACTAATGATCCTGACAAGTGTCAAGACAAGGGTACAACCCCTAAAACTGTGAATGATAAAGAAGCATAAGAGTTTTCAAAAACTCTTTTTGAGACCATGCAAGATCTTGCCAAAGAGATCAAATATATGAGGGTAGATGGAATGAGGGAGCCTCTAGGGAGATTTCAGTTGGGAGAGAGCTCAGATATGTCTCATCATGGGACTAGTCAACCAGTGAATCTGCCACAAGCCCCACAAGCTTCACAACACTCCACTATGCCTACCTTCTTGGCTATGGAGAATGAGGGAAAACAAGAGCAAGCCTCCCTTGAAGATTACTTTATGGAGTATGATTCTCAGAGTCAGAGATTCAAGGATCACTTGAGTTTCCAAGACTTTTGTCACCTCAAGGATAGAAGAAGACTGCGACAACACTATAGAGATGGTGGATTCTTTCATGGTAGACACCACCCTATGGGCAGATTATTTTTTCCCAAGTTTGATGGATCATCCTCCAACTCTACTAAGGCATGGGTAGAGAAGTTTAATATCTATTTCTAGTTGAACAAAGTCCCTGAAGTTGAAGCCATTGATATTGCAGCACTACACTTTGAAGGTGAAGCACACAATTGGTGGTTCCATGGGTTGACTACATTGGGACACATCAATGTGACTACCTATGCTGAGTTTACTAGAAGACTGGTGGAGAGGTTTGACAGGAAGGATCCTGAAGAACCCTTCATAAGCCTTGCAAAGCTAAAGTAGTTAGGGGATGTAGAGATTTACATCTCTGAGTTTTTGAGATTATCAGTCATGTTCCCTGATCTATCTGTAGCAAGGAGAGTCTACATGTTGATCAATGGATTGGAGGAACCTTTGCATGGGTTGGTCAAATCTACCAAGCCCATCACCTTGCATGATGCCATTGAGAGTGCTAGATACCTCCAAGTTTCCTTGCCAAAAGCAAAGGTAACCTTCCAAAGAAAGGAAAAGCTGCTCCTCCTAAGGAGAGCTCTTTGAAGAAACCTCTTGATATTGATCTCAGGAGGGAATTGAGGAAGAAGAAATTATGCTTCACTTGCCAAGAGTCATGGGTACCAGGACATAGATGTGCTGTCGGGAAAGCACATTACATAGAAGTCTTCTCAAATTTCGAGGAGGAAGATGAAGATGAAGAACTTAGGATGGGTCATAGTGATGATGAAGAATATCAAACACCATCCAGAGATGGGAAGGGAGACTTTGCTCAAACCAGTGGGACTCTTTCTTCTTTGAGAGGAGTACCTAAGTACTTGACCCTGAGAGTACAAGGTTCAGTTATGAATCAGAGAGTATCTGTTCTGATTGACAATGGGGCAACCCACAACTTCATTGATTCTCATCTTGTGCAAAAGGGAGGGATCCCCACTGATACTTTTGAGGGGTTTTCTATTTTGGTCCCAGAAGATAGGACCATGCAATGCATGCAACATGTTCCATCACTCTCTATCACTATGGGATCCTACACCTTGGTGGATCAATTCTTTGTAGTTGACATACCAGACACCAACATCATCTTAGGTGTCCAATGGTTTATTACTTTGCGGAAGGTTACCACTGATTGGAAAGCCTTGCAAATGGAGTGGGTGGACTTTAAGAGTGGGAAACCACAAATGATTCAAGGCATGCACACTTATCCTTCACCTAATGTTTCCACACAAACAACAACGATGGGTTTTGCACTATGGAGGCAGGGATCTCACAGTCCCTTCACTCATGTTCATGACGATGCTGCAATTGAAATTCTTACAATTGTGTCTCTATAATTTAGCAGAGTGACAAGACTAAACACTGCAGAGACTACATCAAAAACCACTTTTGGATTCTAGGATCTAGCCCTCCTGAATCCATAGAGGTATCTCTCTATAAGTGCAAAGATTGGTTTATCTTTTAAGGTTTTGGAATGTGATTTTAGGCTAGTTATTAAGAAGAAGGGTTTTTTGGTTTGTTTGGTTGGTCGGGCATGATCTTTAATTGAGTGGAAAGTCCTGAAAATGAAAGGGCTTCAAAGGAGTGAAGGTGTGAATAGTGAAAACAAGGTTCATCTAATAGGATAGGTCTGAAACTGCACTTAATCCATTGGGCTATGGAGTCACACAAGGTTTTAATTGCACAACAATTTCAAGAGAGGTCCATGGGGAAAGTCATCTATAATAAAGGATCTTTTAGATTAGAAGATGGGATGGAACATTAAAATTTTGTGAAGGTGGAAAAATCCAATACTTTCAACAAGGATTTATCAACTTTCCAAACAATAAAATCCTTTTAAGTAACTATTTTGAAGTAAACCAAAGGATAGGGCTAACCATAGAATTCTTTGGACAAACTTGTACTAAAGTCAACTTATCATACAAACAATCTAGTAATCCACATGACTACTTTCAGAAAGGATGAAAAAATATAAGAAAACAAAGTGTAGCTTAAGATGAAGTAAGTACTTTGAAACTAGGCCTGCTTTCAGCATACTCTTAGGAAAACTTTCAAACAACCTTTGGAGAAAGAACTAGAAGACAGGGCAAACCATAAACTTTACTAGTCCAACTGTACTTAGCATGTAATGAAAATATTGTTCAAGAACAATGTTTAAAGTTTAGACAGTAAGACATGGGCTCACCAACATTCCTTGACTTCTTGGACTATATTAAATCATTCTTAAATACACAAAGGAGGAAAACATAAAGATAAAGCTTATCAGTGGGAGTAGGGTACTTGTAAGGGTAAATCCTAGCCCTATATTTGTTGTTATTTATCAGAGAAAAATCGAAAATTTTGTGGAAAACATAAGAAGGACAACAAGTACAATGAGAGGTACATCACCAATGGTATAGACCAGGATCCCATGAATCAGCTTGTGTATTGATGTCAATCCAGTTACATACTTCCAGTCAAATGTTTCAATATAGCAACAACTTCTCTTCTCAGCCTAACTTCTTTGATTACAAACAAAGCTTCAACAGCCTTTGAGAAAAATGTACATGCAGAAAGTTCGAGCAGCAAGTATTACATCAAAATCCAACAACCAACCCATATCTCATATTCTTCAGAAGTATTTATAGAAGAAAGAGGAGGTGGGATAAAAAGTAAGATCTCTAGTTCAATTAATACAAGTTTTAATGCTTCTCTGTCTTTGAGGGGTTCAATAGAGAAGTTTTCTGATATTTTCTCTGTATTAATTGGTTTTCACTAATTATTAAGCTACTCAGCAGTTTTTTTGATTTTAAAACTCTTTTAGGCAGGCTGGAAATAACTCTAGCTGTCTTTAACGAAATATTACTGACTAAGGCAATAACTATGCTTTATTTTGATTTATTGAGGTTGCAGGTGGCACTTTGGTAGCTGAAGAGGATAAATGACCTCTGATGTGGAAGTGGAGGCCTCTTTACTGATATTTTTCTCTGTTTAACCTTAAAAAACTTTAATCTGTCTTTACTCTATGATTAGGCTTAATTAGGCCTTGATCTTTATTTTTAGGTCTTTGTTCTTTAACATTGTCTTTATCGTTTGATCTGTGGATTAAAACCTAATCTTTGGGCTTTGGCTTTAATCACCATTTAACCTTGATTCCTTCACTCTGATACACTTTGTGCTCTGTTTCAGTGGCACAGGTGGCTTTCTATCAGATGGAGGGTTTCTGAGATCGAGGGTCATGATATCCCTGATAAATGTGAATTTCGTAACCGTAGCTCCTTTTCTTCATTTGATTAAGGCACAGAATCGTCACTCTGAACCTTTTTGTCACCTGTCTATGACTGTGGAAAAACATAGAACAACCACCATTAAAACCTTGCAAAACACACAAACTTCATTAAGAAACCCTGTGGATGTGGTAAAGACTGCTTCAGAGGCTCATGAGGGTGGAGGAGCAGTGAGAAAGAACATGGATGTAGTGGAAAAAGGGAGGAAAACCCTGGCAGAACAAATAACCAGGTGAAAATGAAGTTTGGGCGCGACATTGAACAGGAACCGTTGGATTAGGATAATCAATGGTGGAGATCATCCAATGAAATCATTTGGGAGAAAGATGAAAGGCAAACGAATGGGCTGCGATATAACGTGGGCCGTTCGATCTCGCAGATCAACGGCCAAGATCAAAAGCGTAAATGTTCAGGAGAAAGTTAGGTTGAAAAATAAAATGGGGGCGAGATTAAATCAGAACCATCCAATCTTCGGAGATCGACGGCTAGGATCGAATCAAGAGTAACATTGCGGATGGGGGAGTGGTATAGTAGAAAACCATTAATGGTTTTCACATTTATTTGGGGGGTAAGCAATTTGCTCAAAAAAAATGTGATATGATACACCTTTTGACACCTGTCCCTCCTAAAACCACTCTTTTCACAAAATTTTTGGTGTTAACTCTCGAGCGCAAAAAATTTGCGAAACATATCATCCACCGTCGGATCGGAGGCTCCAGATCTGATAGTGTGGATTGCATGCAACAAGAAAATTTGCGCAAGCGGGGGGTTCTAGTGGGACCAACATTAGTTTCGTCGCGTAGTGGGAAAGTTAAGTGGCGGGAAAAAAATTCAATTGAACAATTGGTTTTACTGGGTTAAATCCCGACCGTAAGATCATTTAAATGAACAGTTGGGATTTAAAGAAGGAGCAGAGATTTTTTTAAAGGAGAAAAGGGAAGGAGAGATGATAGGGCGAAAGGATGTGCCCAATGGCCGTTGATCTGCAAAGATCAACGGTGTACATTTTCTTTCACCATTTATATGGCGAGATAATGAAAAACAAAGGAAAGTCAGGTTTGGGAAAGGGTTTTAAGCCTTTAAGCGCTCGATTGCGGGGCTTCGGCCATATGAAGGATGGGTGCTAAAGGAAATAAGCTCTCAGGGGCTTAAGGACCATATAGTGTAAAAAGGTGAATTTTAGGCCAAAAACAGAGATTTTTTAGGCCAAATAAGGGTTCCGGTAGGTGAAAATAAGAGTTTTTAAACCAAATGAAAGGGAAATATAAGGTTTAAAAAGGGGGGTTTTGATGGTTTCAAAGCCAAAATGAAGGTTTTTAGAGGAATTTCATGGATGAAACAAGGATGAAATGGTGGAATTTTTTTGAGTGAAAGGGGGATTGAAATGATGGAAAATGGGCTTCTAAAGCAGTTTTCTTTGGTTAACAGTAAGGTTCTTTAGGATTAAAAGTGAAATAGCATTGAAGATTAACTCAAAGAGTAAATGTCATCATGAGACCTCAAGAACTCAAAATTTGGTCATGAATTTTTTCTTGAAGGCTAAAAAAGATTTAGCCACCATTTGATATGAAATTTTTTTATAGGTGGCTAACAGTGGCTCCACATGGGGATGGCGTCTTCTTGAAGGTGTCAAGAACTTCAGACAATTTTCTCTGGAAGTTGATTAGTGCCTTGCAATTTGATAATATTTTTATCAGCTGCTAACAGAAATGATTAGAACTTGATATATCAGCAGAAAAGTGTTCTCCAAACATCTACCTACACAACCTACTTCCTAACTTTTTTTCTTCAGCAAGTGCATTTGGACTTGCAATCATTTTCATCAATCATTTTATTCTTTTATTGAAAACTTGAAACTAGTCTAAGTCTACTCTTATTCCTCCATGAACTCATATTAAGTAGTTGAGTTCATAAGTTTCTCTACCTAACTGCTATCTGTCAGGATTAGACTGTCTGACAGACTTTTATTCTCTAAATTCTAAGACAGGAAATTTAAAAACAGCTAAGCCTGGATTAAGAAGTATAACTTGTTGTTGATCTATGGCATAAAAACAAGCTGCACATAGACTAAAATTGTAGAAAATTTAAAACAAAATAGTGAAAGGTAAGAGTTGAAAATTAAGACATCCTTCATTATTCCTTCAGCTCTGATTTTAGGCTTGTTTGAGCTATTTTTCTTTCTCATCTAGTTCAAGTTTTGAGCTTTCTAGAACCAGTTTGTTTTCCATCTTTGGCTCAAGATTTGATACAATTAGAGCCATTCTTCTTTTGAAATTCATGGGTTCAGATTTTGAATATTTTTGAACCTTTTGTTTTTCTATCCTAATCTACTTCTACTGATAAGCCAAGATTGGGCTATTTGGAAAATCTAATTCACTAACCTATCAGCAGTAAATTGAAAAGCTAATTAGTCATGATTAGGTTGTATGACTAAATAGAAGTGTCTTTTTAGGAGTGGAATTTGAGCTTGCACACTTTTAGAATTTGTCTCTCTTTTTGGCATGGGGCTATACCTTTCTTGTTTTCATTTCTGCCCTCTTTTCTACTTTTTATTGTTTTTTGTACTTTTCTCTTTTTCCTTCAAAGAAAAAATAAAAAACTAACTAAATTCTCAAAGGCTAAGATTTATTGACATTCCTATATAACCTAATTTAACTCTTGAAATATTTACATGCTTCATATGATAGAATAGTGCCAATGTAGCCAGTTGAGTAGTGACAAAAAGGAATAGAGAAATTGGTTGCTTGTCCGGGGTATCCATAATACATATTGAAGATTAATCTTTAAGATCAAGGCTGTCACAGGAGGTGACAATGTTTTATGTCTTTGGCTCTTGCAAAGGATCCATGCTTGATAACTTGAGCCAATTAAGAACTCAACATATTCTTCCATATGATCAACAAAGAAAAGATGAGAATTCTCTTCCTTTTGGCCTTCCATGATTGGTAGATTGTCTGCCTCTAAGATATCAGCTTTGAGGACTACACCTTCAGTATGTTCCTTGGAAGCATCATCATCCTTAACTTTCAAATCAACAAGCAGTGAATTTTTTTCTTTCTCTAAATCTATGCTTGCTTCTAGTGTGAATTTAGGTTCTTTGTATGACAGATTGATATCAGCAATGGGAGAAGGTTTCTCTTGAAAAGATGATATATCCTTAGTAGGAAAATCTTGTATTTGTTTTTCTTCCCCAAATACTTTCTAGTACCTTTTATTGTTTGGGATAGCTGGTCTAAATTTTTCTTCAATTGTATATTGTTTTCTTTCCCAAGGTCTCAGACATGTACTAGCAACAAGTGCTAATCCAATGGAAAAACTATTTTGGTCTTTAGGAAAAAGGGTAAGTTGGAATTATTTAAAATATTTTAACAAATCCATGGCATCATCCCTATAGGCTCTTAGTTTGGGATGTTCAACCATGCATTCTTTGTTCACTTGCCTAATTACCAATTCTGCATTTCCATGAACTGTTAGCCTCTGGGCTCCTAATTTCCTCAATAAATGCAGCCCTAAAAGAAGTGCTTCATACTCTACAATGTTATTTGTGCATTGAAAATTCAATTTATATGAATAGGCTTTAGAATAATTTTTTTCTGTATTATAAAGCCATATTCCTGCACCTGGACTGGTTTTAGTATAGACCCATCAAAATTCATACTCCAAAGAGGACTAGTTTCAATTTTACCCTTAATTTCCCTAATATCCTCTCTGTCTTGAGTGTCGTTTGGTTGCTCTATGGAGTAGGCACTATGTTGATGATTTTCTTGTTTAAATGAATGTTTGGAGGGTAGCTACTTGTTTAGTATTTGATCAATTTCTTCTTCTGTCAAAGGAGAGATCTCTCTTTCCGCATAGACAAAAGTACAACAAACTTCCTTCTCTTGTGTTAGCTGGTTTTGAGGCTGGATATCTTCTTGAGCCTCTTCTAGTGAATCAATATTTGTTCTTGAATGGAAAACTTGAGGATTTTCTACTATTTCCTGATCTACTTCCGTTTCAAACAATTCCTCATGATTGTTATGATGATCAATCTGAATACAAGGTTCATGAGTTGTTTCTTCTACATTATCAGGATGCCACTCTCTTCTTAAAATATGAAATGAGTTATAACATAGAGGGAGAGTTCCCATATGTGTTGGTTTTTCCTCTATTTCAGGTTCGGTGTTTTTCAAATGGCTACTTGTTTCCTCAAAGCACTGCTCACTATTTGTATTTATATTTTGGTCATGAAGTTCCCTTAATAGTGATATACAAGATAGATGTATGCTACAATAACGGCTTTCTTGACAAATTTCTTCATTGTTTTCTCTATAATCTTGCTCATCATACATGTCTTGTAGTGGTTGTGCTTGTGTTTGTTCAGGAAAAGGCATAGATTGTTCTGGATTACTAGTATTTAAATTAGCTTCATACCTATCCATTCTCTTTCCAAGCATGTACATCATTTTTTCCATCATGACCATTAGTTTGGCTTCTGGGTCTATATCTAAATCCATGTTTGTAAATCAGAATAAGAGGTCACTGTATCTTGTCAACCAATTCAGAGTCTTCTACCAGTGGAGTCATTTGGTACTTTAAGAGTTGTGGAGTCTCCAGGTGGATGATCTAAATTTTTCTGTCCACCAAAAGTATAATTTGGTTTTCTCAATGCATTCCCAAAGGGATTTACAAAGACAAGAAGGATGTTAGGCCTACTGGAGGCCAGTGGAGTCACCTGGTGGAAATTTTTAGCTCTTTTGGAGGTAAAATGTTTTATGGTCCACCACCATTAATAGGTTCGAATACCAAAGAAAATCAGCTGGCCTACTGATCTTCAGTGGAGTCACCAGGTGAAGATTTTTTACTTGATTTCAGGGCTTTGAAAGTTTTTCACCATCAACAATCAAAATCACTCTAGGCAAATGCTTGGTCCATTGTTGAAAATGGGATTATCTAAGTTGTGAAGTTATCTATTACTTCATAAAGTCCCCAGTATGGTCACCAGAGATGTTGGGTCTCTGTAATCTAGCATAGCGACAAGACTAAACACTACAGAGACTACATCAAAAACCACTTTGGGATTCTAAGATCTAGCCCTCCTGAATCCAGAGAGGGATCTCTCTATAAGTGCAAAGATTGATTTATCTTTTAAGGTTTTGGAATGTGATTTTAGGCTAGTTATTAAGAAGAAGGGTTTTTTGGTTTGTTTGGTTGGTCGGGCATGATCTTTAATTGAGTGGAAAGTCCTGAAAATGAAAGGGTTTCAGAGGAGTGGAGGTGTGAATAGTCAAAATAAGGTTTAACTAATAGGATAGGTCTGAAACTACACTTAATCCATTGGGCTATGGAGTCACAAAGGTTTTAATTGCACAACAGTTTCAAGAGTGGTCCATGGGGAAAGTCATCTATAACAAAGGATATTTTATATTAGAAGATGGGATGGAACATTAAAATGTTGTGAAGGTGGAAAAATCCAATAATTTCAACAAGGATTTATCAACTTTCCAAACAAGAAAAGCATTTTAAGTAACTGTTTTGAAGTAAAACAAAGGACAGGGCTAACCATAGACTTCTTTGGACAAAATTTTACTAAAGCCAACTTATCAGACAAAAAATCTAGTAATCCACATGACTACTTTCAAAAAGGATGAAAACATATAAGAAAACAATGTGTAGCTTAAGATCAAGTAAGTAATTTGAAACTAGGCCTGCTTTCAGCATACTCTTAGGGAAACTTTCAAACAACCTTTGGAGAAAGAACTAGAAGACAGGGAAAACCATAAACTTCCTAGTCCAACTCTACTTAGCATGTAATGAAAATAAAATTCAAGAATAATGTTTAAAGTTTAGACAGTAAGACACGGGCTCACCAACATTCCTTGACTGCCTGGACTGTATTAAATCATTCTTAAATACACAAAGGAGGAAAACATAAAGATAAAGCTTATCAGTGAGAGTAGGGTAGTTGTAAGAGTAAATCCTAGCTCTATATTTGTTCTTTATCAGAGAAAAATGGACAATTTTGTGGAAAACATAAGAAGGAAAACAAGTACAATGAGAGGTACATCACCAATGGTATAGACCAAGATCCCATGAATCAGTTTGTGTATTGATGTCAATCCAGTTACATACTTCAAGTCCAATGTTTCAGTACAAAAACAACTTCGCTTCTCATCCTAACTTCTTTGATTACAAACAGAGCTTCAACAACCTCTGAGAACTATTTACATGCAGAAAATTTGAGCAGCAAGTATTACATCAAAATCCAACAACCAACCCATATCTCATCTTCTTAAGAAGTGTTTATAGAAGAAATAGGAGGTGGGATAAAAAATAAGATCTCTAGTTCAATTAATACAAGTTTTAATGCTTCTTTGTCTTTGAGGGGTTCAATAGAGAAGTTTTCTGATATTTTCTCTAGATTAATTGGTTTTCACTAAGTATTAAGCTACTTGGAAATTTTTGTTGACTTTAAAACTCTTTTTGGTAGGTTGGAAATAACTCTGGTTGTCTTTAACGAAATATCACTGACTAAGGCAATAACTATGCCTTCTTTTGATTTATTAAGGTTGCAGGTGGCACTTTGGTAGCTGAAGAGAATAAATGACCTCTGATGTGGTAGTGGAGGCCTCTTTACTGATATTTTTCTCTGTTTAACCTTAAAACACTTTAATTTGTCTTTAATCTATGATTAGGCTTAATTAGGCCTTGATCTTTTTTTTCGGGTCTTTGTTCTTTAACATTGTCTTTATCCTTTGATCTATGGATTAAAACCTGATCTTTGGGCTTTGGCTTTAATCACCCTTTAACCTTGATTTCTTCACTCTGATACACTTTGTGCTCTGTTTCAGTGGCAAAGGTGGCTTTCTATCATATGGAGGGTTTCTAAGATCGAGGGTCGTGATATCCCTGATAATTGTGAATTTCGTAACCTGCGGCTCCTTTTCTTCATTGGATTAAAGCACACAATCGTCACTCCGAGCCTTTTTGTCACCTGTCTTTGACTGTGGAAAAACATAGAACAACCACCATTAAAACCTTGGAAAACACACAAACTTCATTAAGAAACCCTGCGGATGTGGTAAATACTACTTCAGAGGCTCGTGAGGGTGGAGGAGCAGTGAGGAAGAACATGGATGCAGTGGAAAAAGGGACGAAAACCCTGGCAGAATAGCTAACCAGGTGAAAATGGATTTTGGGCGCAACAGTGAATAGGAACCATTCGATTAGGATAATCAACAGTGGAGATCATCTGATGAAATTTCTTAGGAGAAAGATGAAAGACAAATGAATGGGTTGCGATATAACGTGGGCCATTCGATCTTAGAGATCAGCGGCTGAGATCAAAAGCATAAATGTTCGAGAGCAAGTTAGGTGGAAAAATAAAATGGGGGCAAGATTAAATCAGAACTGTCCGATCTTCGGAGATCGATGGCTAGAATCGAATCGGGAGTAACATTACGAAGGGGGGAGCAGCATAGCGAAAAAACATTAGTGGTTTTCGCATTTTATTTGGGGGGTAAGCGGTTTGCCCAAAAAAATGCAATACGATACACCTTTTGACACCTGTCCCTCCTAAAACTGCTCTTTTTGCAAAAAAATTGGTGTTAACTCTCAGGCGCAAAACATTTTTGAAACGCATAATCCACCGTCAGATCAGAGGCTCTAGATCTAACAGTGCGGATCACACACGACGAGAAAAGTTGCGCAAGTCAGGGGTTCTGGTGGGACCAACATTAGTTTTGTCGCGTAGTGGGAAAGTTAAATGGTGGGGAAAAAATTCAATTGAAAAATTGGTTTTACTGGGTTAAATCCCAACCGTAAGATCGTTTAAATGAACGGTTGGGATTTAAAGAAGGAGCAGGGAGTTTTTTAAAGGAGAAAAGGGAAGGAGAGATGATCGGGCAGAAGGATGGGCCCAATGGCCATTGATCTGCAAAGATCAACGATCTACATTTTCTTTCACCATTTATATGGCGGGATAATGAAAAACAAAGGAAAGTCAGGTTTGGGAAAGGGTTTTAAGCCTTTAAGTGCCTGATTGTGGGGCTTCGTCCATATGAAGGATGGGTGCTGAAGGAAATAAGCCCTCAGGGGCTTAAGGACCATATATTGTAAAAAAGTGAATTTTAGGCCAAAAACAGAGATTTTTGAGGCCAAATAAGGGTTTCGGTAGTTGAAAATAAGAGTTTTTAAACCAAATGAAAGGGAAATATAAGGTTTAAAAAGGGGGGTTTTGATGGTTTGGAATCCAAAATGAAGGTTTTTAGAGGAATTTCATGGAGGAAACAATGATGAAATGGTGGAATTTTTGTGAGTGAAAGGGGGATTGAAATGATGGAAAACGGGCTTCTAAAGAATTTTTCTTTGGTTAACAGCAAGGTTCTTTAGGATTAAAAGTGAAACAATAGTGAAGATTAACTCAAAGAGTAAATGTCATCATGAGAGTTAAAGAACTCACAATTTGGTCATGAATTGTTTCTTGAAGGCTAAAAAATATTTAGCCACCATTTGATATGACAAATTTTTATAGGTGGCTAACACTTACCTCATGGAAAGCCACCTGGAATGCCATCAGATTCAGATCTTGTGGGGAAAGCCTCACAAAGTGCTGCTCCAAATCTAGATCTAGGGAGGATTGGAGCAATGAAATAACAAGCTAAAACACTGTGGGAGGAGAAGAAGGGGAGGATTAGCCTTCCAACAGACAATCTTAGCATGTGTAATGTCAAAAGGGAAGTCAAAAACATAACAAGCACTCCCATGGATGTATGAACAACACTGTCATTGTTGAGCAATGTGGATCTTTATTGGAAGTCTCAACTGCTTGTAGAGTATTCCAAAGATCTCCACACAGGTAGGATACTAGATGGCATGCATCAAGAAGAGGGATATTTAGTCCAAGGAGGAGTCATCTATTATCATGGTAAGGTACTTTTGGCTAGAGCTTCCAAGCTCAAGCAGAAGATCCTACAAGGATCATGTGAAGAATTCTCCCTCAGCCATATGTATTCAATGAAGACCTATTCCCTGATCATGAAGAGTTTTGATTGGGAAGGCATGAGAGAGGACTTACATTAGCACTTTCAAGAGTGCGACATCTATGGAGGATTGGGGCAGCCAATGGACTCATTGCAAGAGTCATCTCAGCCAACTCTTCATTTTCTTGAGAGGAAGGGAATGCTCATGCACAACTCCATGTGTGTGAAGGACTATGATGGTAAAGGATTTGATCATGAAAAGAAAGTTGTATTTTCTTATCTATTACATTCATTTGCCATGTTTTTGCAAAGGAATGTATCTCATATGGATCTCATATTTTGTTGAGGGCCAATGGAAATTCTGAACTTGGCCACTCCCTTGATGTGTAAAGGGAGACTCCTTTCCATGATGGGTGCTTCCCAAAGGCACCAAACTTATGTAACACCTTCAGCCATTTTAAGTTGACTCATGCAAAAAAAGTGTGGCGGGAATGCCACTTACCACACCTGGATCTAATGAAGAAAGAGGTGCACTGCGCTAGCATCACATGTGAGATTTTGACACACCTCCTCAAGTGCATATTCCATTTTTCATATATGTAGTCTTGCTTCCATATATTGATGATATAGTTGTGTTGTTTATGGGATTGATGGAAAGGTGATGGGAAACTTTTATGTGCCACATGGCTTGGAAATTCTCCCTGTACTTCATGATACATGTTTTAGATATAGCATTGCTTCAACCATGTTCATTTCTGTTGAGTTTTTCACTCCTTATGGGATGGAATATGCACATCTTATGCTGATATTGGAGGAGAAATTCATGATGTACTGGTTTAATGAGCACTTGCCTCATGATGAGGACTTGATCATTGATGAAGCCATCAATGGAGAAGGAGAATTGATATAGCTCTTACCCTATCAATTGCTTGAGGACAAGCAACATTTTGGAGGGGAGGACTATAATATTCCTACTTAGCCTAAGCTAAGAGGAATATCCATTTTTGTTTTACTTTCTGTTGCATGAATAAATGAATAAAGGAGGATATGTAAAACTCCTAAAAAGAATGAATAAATCAATGCCCATGTGAACACAGATAAATCAGGGCCATGTAAATAATCACTTGCAAGTGTGAAAGGGGTTTGAGCTATGAGACTGGGTCAACCTTGACCAAATCTATAGCACTGTCTAGGTTCAATGCATCTCCAAAAGGAAGATCGCAGTTCTAGAAGGAGTCCCCTCATGTGAAAGAAGCTAACTCATCAAGGTGGTTTAGGGTTTGCAAAGGCTCTCATCTTATAAAAGGAAAGGGAAGGAAACAAAAGAAGTTTGTTGATTGATCATATTTATGAGTATTTGGTCTGCTTAGAAAAATACTATTCTCTGCTGTTTAGTGGAGGATTGTGCTTGGAATTCCTATGCAGGGATTTCACCTCTTCCTTTGAAGATTCTTGGAGGAGTATTTTCTAAATTGATCTACTATCAGGCTTGAGTCCAAGCTCCACTTACAATTGCAGCTCTGATCCATTGAGGGTTTTGCTGCTTTTGCAAGCTGCAGCAAGTGGGAATCTAGATCTGCAGAGATCTAGACTGTTTTATGAGCCTCTTCTCATGGAGTGTGTCTTTTAACCTCCTGGAAGAGTGCCTCTCCTATTTATACCTCAAATCTATAACCTGGTAGTCACCATCCATGTCATTTTGAGCTACAACGCTATTTCCATTGATGGATTGTGTTATTTTGATATGAGGTTCTTTATGGTGTTTTGATTCTAGTTTTGATCAGAGATCTTTGGTGCTAGGATTTGCCTCTCACTTTGATGATACATGGATTAGCTTGCTGATCCATGTTCTATTTAGATCTGATATTTGTAATGTAATGTGATATTTAGAAATTACTGTAGCATTTTACAGAGCCGCAACTTGTATCTCAGATCTACTCTTATTTATGCATGATTTGATCAAAACCCCAAGGGGATCTTGTAAAGAAAAATATCTAGTTTCCAGATCTGATATAGATCTGATGTTTTGTCCACATATCTGTCCTAGATCTGAGTTGTAATATGCATCTGCTACAGCTCATGAAAATAATGTCGTTGAGCCATTTCTGCTGATGTATATATGTTGTAGCTCTCGTTTCTGAAGATATCTTGCTCTCTTGTCTCATGTAATGTATTGTATATTGAAAGAGCTTCACTTTACTTCTGATTTTATGATGTACATTCATTTATTAAACATTTTATATGGCCTCCTACTCATATGGTCCAAGATTTCATTTTTCTTGAAGCAGTTTGTTGTGCATAGTTGCAGCCCCTCTTGCAGGGTGTTTTCGAGCTAGACTAGGTTGTGGGAGACCTATTTACCACACCTAATTTGATTTGTTTTTGCTCCTCTTTTGGATTTAGACCCCAGATCTGCTGATCTAAGGGATCCAATGGCTGCAAACTCATTTCTATCCTTAAATCTCCCAAGAAGTGCGGAATTTTTCCAATCTTGTTGTGCAATACCAATTTGGGAACATTACAGTTTAGGGGGATATTTAAATAAATGGAGTTATACTAATATGATAAGGTATTTTCTAAGGAATTAATAGAATAAGTTAAAAATTAATATTATAGGGAAAATGGAATACTCAATAAATACATTTGTATGACTAAGTAAAGTCAAAAAACTTTAAATCAAGTTTAACATTTTATGAACTCACCACCTTTACTTAGCATATAATGTTTTTTGAGGGTTTTTATGCTTTATGAATGAAGGGAGTTAGTCAAATGGGGAATTTCATATTTCATTAAGAAAGAAGAGTTCTTTACTTAAGATTTTAAGCTATGATGGATGAAATGAAAGGTGAATACTGATCATTTAGGGATTAATATATAAATTCAACAATTTCAAATAACAGTCATTAAGCCTTGGGTCCGGTCCCAACAGAAGTTAGAAAAATTCTTTGAGCCTCTTTGAATAGAAGTCTAGAATGTAGAATAACTATAGGGGAGGGGAAATTAGTGATTGTTTCCTGGTGATAAATATTCACATGCTTCTTCCCACTTCTTTAATTTACCTACCCAACATTAATCTAACATTTTTTCTTCCTTTTTGCAGGTGCACTTGAGCTTGCTACCTTGAAACATTTTATTCTTTTGTAAAGCATAAAAACTATCTAAATCTACCTTATATCATCTGAGGGTTTAGATTAAACTGATGAGCTCCTCTTTATTCTCTACCTATCTACTGATTAGTCAGGATTAAATCGTCTGACTAATTTTTATTCACTATCTAAAACATGGAAATTGAAAATATGAAAAGTCAAGTTTACACAGTTTAACTCATCATGGATTATGGCATTTATTGACACTCTGCCATAATCATCAGCAAAAAGTAAAAAGTAGTGGCATTTGGATTTTCACACTTTCATGTTTTATTTCATCTTTTTTTTCTTTTTGGGTCTATGTATTTTTTTTAAGTCCTTTGATCTTTCTTTTAGGACTTTTACCCTCTTTTTGATTTATTTTTTATTTTTTATTTTTTACAAAATATGGGAAAACAACTTGCAGAAGGAAAAGTATGTACATATTTACAAGACTATCATAAGTCAATTCTAAATTATGAATCCTATACTTATAGGACCCTAACAGACAAAACCATTACTGTCGACCAGTTGACACAAAGCGAAAAGTGACCCCTAACAAATACTGATGTCATTCTACCCTATGTAGACACATTCGCCAAGATGATTACAAGGTACCAAGAATATGGCCCTGACCAATTCAAACCGTCGTCCATCCTCAAGTCATTCATAGGTGACCCCCTATTATCCCAGAACCATCATCTGGAATCACAGAGGCCCCAGTGTGCATGATGTACTCATCAAGCACCGAAGCCAATCAGGACATGGAGATGAGTAGTAATGACACTGATTCCTTGGCCACGGTAGCCTCTCTAGCCTACGCTACCTCCCAAACTCCTTTCCTCTAGCCTATAACTAGCTTTGTATCCTAGCGGGTCTTGGCCACCGTGGTGTTACCAAATATATCTTTTGCAATCCTATTTTGGTACCTAGTCCCACCTATTGGGACAAGAGCCACACACACCACATCTACAAGGTTAGTCCCCCTCAGTCCCAATGTAATATTCCCAAATTTTCACCTGATATTTGGAATATTAGATTTCTTAATTTTTATTAATGAGTTAAGTAAATAAACGGGTGGAGGGACCCATAATCCTCAAGATGAATAAATATACACTTTTTGTGTGTGAATGTGGATTAATTAAGCCTAGAGCTACATAACGAGGTAGTGGAGAAAATGCTAATGTGAATGGAAGAAGAGATCATGTCTCATTAATGAGATAGATCATGGAGGTTGACACAGTCAACTCAGATCTTAGAAGAGATCAAACAAAATATCATGGAGCATTTATGATGAGATGATGGAGGAAGTTGTGTAATTAATGCATAAATGATGGAGAGGGTGTACATTTCACCTAGACATGATGGATGACTTGGAAATAAAATGCAGTCAAACATGGAGGATCTTGTCCATGTTCACATCGCAGTTTAGATGAGGGCCATGGCATGGGAAGGATCAAACATTATATAAAGAAGATCAAGGCAAGAATGAAGAGGGGCTTGAGATTATTGATGTTGAGGATCTCTTTAGATCTCGAATTGTCATGTGACATTCCATTTCTTTCTTGGGTTGTTTAGCAAAGATTGCAAGTGTTGTTTAGCATAGGGTGTTCCTGGTTGGGAATCTCACCTCTTTATTTGAGTAGCTCTGGAAAGAGTATTGTACTTCATTCTACATCAGGCATTGGTGCCACATATCTTTTCCTAATTTCTACAGAACATCCATATTCAAAAATTGCATATTTCTGAAGATTAGTTTGAGAGGAGGAGGTTGTCCTTCAACATTTCAGTTGAGGAACATGTGGAGGATTATTCCTATCACCTTGGGCTTGAAGATTAGCATTCCCAGGGCTTCATTTCAGATCTGGAATCAAGCCAAAATTTATTGACCTCCTAGCAGTAGTAATCCCTTCAGGAATTACGCTGTCCATTATTACAGATCCAAAGGAGGAAGGAAGTTGCTAGCATTTCAGCTAGTAATCCTGTGAGGGATCATCCACTCACCTTTCCATTAGTATTTCCATCAGCCTGGAGTCTAATGCAGTATATTTCAGTAAGCATAGATCCTCTCTTTCCCTTACAGTGCAATTTTTATGATTAGTTGTGTTGCAACAGCTATGATCACCATTGGAGGATAAAGAAGCTAGATCTAGAGCTTCTAGCTTGTGGATCTGAAGGAGGGATCAAACCTTCAAGATTAGATCTTATCTTGTGACATATTTCAGCCATCTATTTTTCAGATCTAGCTTTAGATTTGCAATCCCAGCAGATAAAGGATCAAGCCCTAGGAGGGTGATTTTCCAAAGTTGTAGATCTGGAAAATCATTTCTGGGTTATCTTGGGAACCCATCACATTGGCCAGATCTTGAATCTTGGCATCATCAGAGATCTTGATCATGCTAGATCTTCATTTTCCTTTGCAACATTTACATGTATATCAATAGTAGTTGGGACAACGTAGTATTGATTTTGTAATCTCACCAATTATGCAATGCTAGTTGCAACACCATTATAGGGTGATTCTAGGCCTTCTCTTGGGCTAGATCTACTCATTTTCTGAACATTATGTAGGTGATTCATATCCATATAATAAAATGGCTCAACTTCTCTATAAATTCTGATGTCATCTTGAGATTTATTTTTTACTTAGTTTTAGTTCTTATATTGTGTTTAAGTATTAATTCATTCTCCCTTTTAGGATATTACACCCGAGGAGGCCCTGTCCATTAAGGAGACTGTTGCAAACATCCCTATGAAGGCAAATCCTATCGCAAAAACGATGATTAGGGACAAGAACACCAATAAAAGAGGAAAGAAGGTGGATAATCCCATCTCACCATGGGAATCCCCACGCTAAGCCATATGTGATGTAGAAGGCCATCCTACCCACATCTGCCTAGAGCTAGATGAATTAAAACCACTCTTTAGATTTGCAGTAGATGTCGCGGCACCAAGTTCCAGTAAAAATGAACCTACCACCAAAATTCAACACAAAGGATTGCGTACAAATCATGCATGTGCTATCTATAGAAATTATGGACACTATACACATCATTTCCCAGATATCTCATGATATAGGGACTCCTTACATGCCATTGAGTAATCATATCAATAGGGCTCCTCAACCCAGTCATCTGGAGAAGAACCTCATTCCATTCTATACCTGCAATAGGAATGGAAGTTGCCAGAAAGACTCCCATTCATATTGCCTCCTCCTGTCATTTGATGCGCACTGTGCGATGAACGTGGTCACTTCATTGAGGATTGCGCAGCCCTGGAACTCATCCACAAGTGGTATCCAATAGAGCACATTTACTATGTTGGTTTGTAGGCAGTACAATTCACTTGTCCTTTATGTGCCGACAACCACATTTTAGAACATTACCATTATATCCCTGACTTTTCTTAGCCCTAGCTAGTTTTCGCTCAGCTATAGTCTGCCTCTCCCAGGAAGATGGCTCAGACAACGAATCCATGAACAGCTTGACAACTCAAGAAGATGTGATGAGTAGATCCATCCTCTTTCTGTCAACCTAAAAAATACTAGTCAGGGAACCCCTAGTTACCCCCAACTGCCCTCCGTGGAAAATACCAACATGTACGTTGTGTAAAATTCTGAATCATGTGGTCGCCACTTGCCCTAACTTAGAAGCGCTACGCCACTGGTACCTAGTCACGCCATCAAGTGAGTAGGACGGGAACCCCATATCTAGGTTTTTTTGTCTAGTCTGTTAGGGAAATCACCATTAGAAGAATTGTGCTTCAATTTTATGAATTAGTCCTATAATTGATATGATACATACATTAGAGAAGAAACTTGAGGATCTCCTCAACCAATATAGAAGGCAGAACATCCCCAGGCCATCTACACCATACCCACATCAGCGTAATGGAAAAGTTGGGATGGCACACCAAACAAGCATGACCTAGGTTCAACCTAGGATAACATGCAGAATATGCAACCTGATCGGGCATTGGGTCAATCTTTGCAAAGAACTAAAGCCCTCACAAACATTTTTTGCATAGTCTCTTCTCTCCTACAGGGACATCTCTCTAACCAAGAGAAAATCATGCACAACTATTGTCGGATTTGTTCACACTTTCATCATAAAATAAAATGCGAGCATCTCCCAAAGCTTAGAGTGGAAAGAGCATTGTTAAGTTGACACTCCCCAAAAGAGTTAGACATACCAACGCCAAAAACTCAAAAATGGAAGCAGAAAACCTCATCTTCTATTTTAGACCCCTTCCGAGTGTCCACTTCAGGGGCGAAGAGTAATGTTTATTTCCACACAATCTACTCATTTGGCACAATGGTACCATGCACCATTTTAATTGGCCATAACCACAAAGCAGAGGCATGCCTTTTAATGGAAACATTCAGGCACCTCCACACGAGGCACAATTTCCACCTATCGGAAAGGGCCCATCCTAACGAAGTATCTAGCCTTGCGCTCACACAAGTTCCCATCATGAAAATTCTTCCCCCACCAAATGAAGATGACACGATACACCATATACCATTCGCATCATCCTATATTGGAACCAGGACTCAGGCTTCCCACATGTCTTAAGTTCCCAACCCTGTTCCCATTGTAAAAAATCAAGGCACCTTGCACTTTTTTATCGATTTCCGCGAGATCCTAAATTTACATGTCACCATCGAACTCCTCGATTATACCCAGTCTCTAGAAAAACATCTAGTACAACTAGAGTTCGTCGACGAAAGCCGACGATAGTCGCTGCAACACAGCAAGGATAACAAAAAAGGGGTGAAATCATCATTTGACCGTCACATCAACCCTCGCTCATTGACTGAGGGAGAGCTAGTCCTCCACTATGATGTCGCAAAAGAAGCCCTAGGGCTAGGAAAGTTCAAAAATTTGTGGAAAGGACCCTACGTCATAAAATATTTCCTTCTCAAGGGGGCATACATCTTAACTGAGTCGGATGGAACATGCCTCAGCAACCCTGTCAATGGCCTTTATCTAAATAAATTCTACCCATAAGGGCCAAGAAGTCCCTCCCATAAAGTCAATGTACACACACCCAAACACTTTAAAATATTTTTACCAAAATACTTGGCACAAAAATGTGCTCTAGTGTAATATCCCACAGTGGAAACTGTCAGCAAGGCATGACTCGAAAATGCATTTTCCAGTAATGTATGCAATAGAAATGAAAAAAAACACTTGGATCCCTTAGATATGAGTATATAAATCCTAAATCCAAGAGGTTATAAAAAAAAAATCCTTCTAGGTGGGTTAAACATATCTCCCACACCTAGTTCCCTTGAAAAGTTCCCCAAAGAGGGACTGCAACAACAAGAAACAATTCTGCTCAGAAAATAACGCAGTTTCTATAGAGAAATAATAGGAGGCTCATGAAATGTTCTTCAATAGTACTTACAGCAAAATCAAATTTATATAATGGAGTTTATCAAGTACATGGCTGAAAATACAAGTTATAGACAGAAGGAATCCCCTCAAAAGAGGGTTGCAACCACATGAATGACTGAAAACTGCCTTGATAGCATTATTTTAATTAGGTTACAACTTTTTTTAATTACATGTTATATCTAGAGCAGGTCTTTGTACAAAAGGTATTATCTATATCATATCCATACACTAGAAGAGCTCCTCTTTTAGATCCCCTTGGGGTTTTCAGCAGAAAATGAGACACATGGAGTAGATCTGAATTTTTATGCAGAAAATATGTAGATATATTTAGAATTTCTGAAGAAAATGTAGAAATGGGTAGATAAGATCTGAAAGGAACATGGATTGGTTGGCCAATCCATAGATCACCACAGTGAGGGAAGATTCCCAACACTAGAGATCTTTCTCTCAAAAGACAGCTAAATCACCCTGCAACTCCTCCTTTGAAAATAACATAGTTTAGGAAGACGAACTATGTTGTAGCCTCTGACATGTGGTTTGGCCTAATTCCAAGATTTGATATTATTCTCCAATCATCCGGTACACTCTTCCAGGAGGTTAAAAGACACACCCACTGAGAAGAGGCACTAGAATGTGTTAGATCTAGAAATATCTAAACTCCACTTGTTGTAGCTTACAAGAGAAAGAAAACCGTCAGTGGATCTGAGTTGCAGTTGGAAGTAGAAGCTTGGTCTCCAACCAGATAGTGGACTAAGCAACACAACTCTCCCAAGAGCTACTCAATGGGAAGAGATGGAACTCCTAAACAGGAAATTCCAATGCTAAACAACATATGCAATCTAGGCTAAACAACCAAGAAAGATATTTTTCTAACTAGACAACAATGCAGATTTAATATCATGAAAAAATCAATATGTTGCCCTCCTCTTCCTTTTATAAGGTCAAGAGATTGTAAAACCCTAAACTGCCTTCAATGATTTAGCCCCATTCACATGTGTAACCTCCAATTTGACTGCGATGTCCTTCTAGGAGATTCACTGTATCTAGAAAATGTGGTTGATTTGGTCCTGGTTAAATTGGTCAATAGATTCAGTCTCTTTCACACTCAAGTGTGTTTTTACAAGTGTCCCAAATTTAGCCTTGTTCACATTGGGCATTGATTTATTCTTTTACTAGGAGATTTATGAACCTCCTTTACATATTTATTCTTTAAATAGAGAAACAAAAAAAAAAATGAATATTCATATTATCTTAGGACTAATTAGGAATATTACAGTCCTCCCCTCCAAAAATTTTCTTGTCCTCAAGCAAATCACAAGGACTTTGCAGAATATCCAATGGAATTGTCTCCTCCCAAGAATACAAGTTAGCCTTTGGTGGATGAACCAAATAGTTGTCATCATGAAGTAGTGGGAGATACATGAAAAGGATCATATGCTATCCATTGGCATCCTCAAGGCATGAGAGATGGTAAATTCAACCCCCATGAGAATATTCAATCTCCATGCTATGAACCAAACAAGGTGAGCCATCCTTGATAGCTCAAAGAAATAGTCTCCAATCCCCACCATAAGCAATGTCTAGGGGCTCCATGGCTGGAAATGAGACATAATAATTCTCAAGTCATGTTGTTATCTCCCTCCATTTATGATAAATATGGGGCTGATGATCCTGGGTTGCATTAATATAGTCCTCATGAAGCCAAAAGAGACTTGGAATTTCATGATTCCCTTCATGGATTCTTGTGAGCCTCCTTGCCCAATATTCCATGCATATAGTGAATAGAGGATCTCCACCATATATGCTCCAAAAGAAACATGGAATAAGTGTCATGTGACATATTGGATGGTGACAATAGTCCCTCCCTTGAGGCCAGCATTGTCCTTCATCTTGCTGCCTCAATTCATAGTACAATAAGTGGCCATCCCACCACCTTCTTGCTACAAAAATATTCTTCAAAGCTTGGAAATAATAGAGGATAATAGGTGTTGGTTGAATATGATTCAAGTAATAGATGTCTTGCTATAAATCCTCCCAAGTGAGAGACTTCTTCCAATGAAATAATCCCAACATATGGCTCCTTGCATACGAAAACAAAGGATATGATGTAGCAGCCATACAATGTGCTATCCTCCTTTTGAAGCATGAATGAATATGGGAGATTTAATTCCCAAAGGACACACTCAACCATTGTTTCATCCCTCCTCTCATGTTCCCAACAAAGATCAGAGCATCATCATCATCATCATATAAATAAGCTCTCTTATGCCACCTCATGAGAGAGTTACATTTTATCCCAAACCTAAGTACATACATGATCATGAAATACATTCCAAACAGAAATAATTGTACATACATGAGACACATCCCAATCACAAGCAAATACATACACATGAAATTTAACATGGGATGTCCAAAATTTCTTCTTGTCAACCAAAGAAACCATGCCTTCTTCTTATGCATCCTCTCATTGAGATACAAGGCATGAGACAAGAAAATATCAAACCTTGGGTAGTACCTATACTCACCCAATAGCAAGCAGCGTAGGACATCTCCTACGTACATAAAATTCAGCTGTGTTAAGTTGTTTCCCCACCACTTACTTGCTTCCCATAACATATCTCCATTGTTGAAAGTGGAAGATATATTTGGTGCCTTAGAAAGAATCCATCATGCTGCAAAATCTCCCTTAGCTCATGAAGGGAGTGGCCATGTTTGGAAATAGTCTTGGCCCAGTTGGCCATGAAGTTTATAAGGTAGGAAACTCTTTTTAGGAGTCATGGCCTACATAGGCAAAGTAAAATAATGCATGCAATCATAAAATAAGATGTGATTTTCATAAGCATGCTTCTTACCCAAAGTCTCTAGCACTGTGCTAGCTTCTCTCTTGGCCAAATGTGTCATAAATGTATAAGGTTGAGAGAACACTTTTCTCTTCCTTTCATTAGGGGGTCTCCTGTTGGATTTCTTCCGAGTAAGGAGACATCAAGGCATATATCATGATAGAAAGATGTATGGACTGATGTGTCCTTACTTTTCTTGCATAGATCTTCATGCCTTCTTTGTGCATTACTCCTTTGAAATAAAGAGGGGTAAATGTTTCTTATCCTATGAAGCTTGCCCTCCCCTTTATCTTCTGCAATATTTAGGATCTCACCATCTGATAATGATGGCACATGATGCACATGGATTGTGCCACAATCTCCATATGTGAGATTCTCAGGGACTTCTTGCAAAATTGCAAGAGCTTCTCTCCTTGGAGTAGCTACCCCTTCTCCTTCTTCGTGAAATGCTAGAGGTGCCCTTGTTATGACTACGCTGTCACCCCCAAAATTTTCTCCAATGGTGGAAAATGCCTCATCATCAATAGGAGAGCTTAGATCTTCGTCTACTTTTGAAGGAGGAATCTCCATGTCTTCTTTTTTAGAAGAGGATTCTTCATCAAATGGAGATCTTGCCCTTGGAAAAGTATCAAACAAGCTTACACCATCTTCTGTGGTTTTCAGAAATGGAGTTGGATTTATAGACCTTGTTAGGCCTCTGTAATTTGCAATATTGGAAAATACAAATGCTGCAGAGCCTACATCAAATTACTTTCAAATCTGAGGATATAGCCATCCTAGATTCAGAGAGGGATCTCTCTATATATGTGTTTTCAAAGATATTTCTTTAAGGTTTATGATATGATTTAGGCTAGATATGAAGTACAAGGTTTTTTGTTTGTTTTTGGTTGGGAAGAATCTCATGAAAATGAAGGAAGTCTCTTAAGGGGTAAAGATGTGAGTAGGTTAAAATAATGTTTCAGCTGATAGGAGAGTTCACAAAAAGTGTCAGTCCATTGGGCTATGGCGTCACAAGAGGATTTAATTGCACAACAAGTTTCAAGATTGGTCCATGGGGCAAGTCATCTATGTCTAAGGATTCTTTAGATTGATTTGTGAATATGGAAGCATAAAAAATGTTGTGAAGGAAGCAAACACACAAGAAAAACAAAGGACAGCCTAAGATCAGGTAAGTACTTCTAAACTAGCCTGATTTTGGCATGCACTTAAAGGAAAGACACAAAATAACCTAAGATCAGGTAAGTACTTTTAAAATAGCCTGCTTTTGATATAATTTTTTAGAGAAAACATAAAAAAACGAGGAATAGCTTGAGATCAAGTAAGAATTTTTAATCTAGCCTGCTTTCAGCATATTCTCAAAGGGAAAATATTCATGATAAACATAAAAGGTAGTCTAAGATCAGGTAAGTACTTTTAAACTAGACTACTTTTGACATACTCTTCAAGGGATCTTTTAAAGCAACTGTTGGAGATAAACTTGAGGACAGGGCTAACGATAAACTTCTCTAGTTCAACTTTAATTAGCAAACTTTTTCAAGAACTTTCAAAGACAATTTTTCAAGTTGTACATAGCAAACATGGGCTTACCAACACTTCACTGGTTATACTCTATTTATTTATCTTCAAAAAACAATTAGTAGAAAAAATAAAGATAAATATTTATCAGTGAGATTTAGGGAACTTGATAGTAAATCCTAATCTATGCTTGTTGTTCTTTATCATAGAATAGTGGAAAGTATGGAAAAAAAGATAAAAATGACAATTACAATAAGAAACACATCACCATTTGACATAAATCAGGATCCCATGAATCAGATTGTATATTTGATGTTCAAACCAGTTACAATCTTCAAGTCCAGTGGGTCTTTTACAGCTTCAAAACTCTCATCTTAGCCTATCTTCTTTCAATTACAAATAGAGCTTCAGCAGCCTCAAAAAGCTATTTACAATTGATAAGTATTCAAAGACCAACAACTATAATGTCTTCTAGAGAAGTATTTATAGAAGAATGAGAAGGTGGAGTGAAAGAAGGGTTCATTTATTCATTTAATGAAGAGTAAGTGCTTCTCAGCCTTTGAGAGGCTCAGTGGAGAAGAAATGACATGTATTAACTCTCATTAATTGATTTTTCATTAAAATTTCATCAACCTTAGTCACTACTATTGACTTTGGGGGCTTTGGTAGGCTGGCCATTAATTCTGAGCTGTCTATGGAAAAATATCTCTGACTGTGCATTTACTATGTATTATTTTGAGAAAATAAGTCTGTAGGTGGCATTTTTGGCTTTAATTGCCTTAATTATGTGGCATTTGGAGGCTCCTTTGGTTGATATGTGTGTATTAATACCTTCAAACACTGTTTTAACTGTGATTTTTTGTTTTAAGGTAGATCATGCCTTTTTAATTCTTCTTCGGTATTCAACTACCCTTTTGTTGACTATATCCACCCTTAAACTGCATTTGAACCTTAAAACAACATGATTAAGCCTTTAATTCTTCAAACTTATTCATTAACCCTTTTAACTTTGACTGTTTGTTGGCTTTCCCTTTAATCCACTGTTTTAATTTTTAACTCTTTGATTAAGTCATTAATCTCAAGGTTTTTTACTTTAAACTTTATCTTCTGACTATTTTAACTTTTAAAACATCATTCTTTTGTCCTTTTCAACTGAATGAGGCTTTGGTGCTTTAAGCCTGTTCCTTTGACTGTAGGGTTAAGCTCTTAATCTTCAGCTTTTGATATTTAACCCTTTATATTGTATACAAACCCTCAAACTGTAATATTAAACCTTTAACCTTCATCTTTGCTTTAATCCTTTGATCTTTAAACTTCATCTTCACTGTTTTTCTTCTTTGTTGTGTATAAGAGGTTTTTAGCACGTTGGAGGGTTCGATGGATAACCAGTGCTCATAAAGCACTAACTAGACCATGGAATTTAGCCCTAGAAGTCTCTATTCTACATTGTTTGAGCTTTAGGGACTGTGATCTTAGGCCTTGTCCCTTCACGGACCATAAGGGGGCTTTCGGCCTAAAAAATTGCTATCAAAAACCTGCAAAAAAACCCAATAAAACATGTTATTAAAACCTGCAGAGTTGGAAAGATTGCTTTGGAGGTTGGCGGAGGTGATGGAGCATATGCAGAGGAGCAGAAGAGGCTTCATGGAAAAAACCATGAAAATCTGGTTTAAAAACCATATCTGGCATGAAAAATAGACGAAGTGGTTTTGCGAAAACCGTGAATGGTTTTCGCGTGACCCTATGGCGGTAAGTGGTTTACGCTGAATCGAGCGTGATCCAATTAAAATATGCTGCGTGGCTCCCACAAAACCAGCGGTCTCATGTGACATTAGGAGGTTAAACTCCAGACGACAAAATTGCGCGATATGCGATATCGACCGTTGGATGAGGAGGGACAGATCTGACGGTGCAGAGAGGGGCGCGATGGAAAGGTGCGTGGCAAGAGCTTTGGTGGGGGACATGTGTTAGCGCGTGATTGGATGGGCGCTTTACATAGTGGATGGTAGGCCCTCGGTGGGATTGGGTGTCGGGATGAACGAGGACCATTGATTTAAATAAATCAATAGTGGGGATCATTTATAGGGGTGAAAGGATATTTTTGAGTCGGGAGGATAGGGAGAGAACGAGGATGCATGGAGGTCGTAGGATCAAGGTTTGAGGCCCATGATCAATGGCTATGGTTGCCCCATGGAGTGATAAGGGTGGCGGGGAGAAATATAATGGAATGCGGCTGATGGAAATATAAAAAAAAATGCAATGCGAGGATGGATTATCACCATCATATCTCTCAGATCAATGATGGAAATCTGTCATTGGGGGGGTAAATAAAGACAAGGGAGAAGGGGGCTAGGAATTATGTCGAAGGCTTGGTCCTGTGGAGGGATAAGGTGACCAAGGGCTAAGGGTAAGGGTGCTAACCGCATCGGCAGGGAAAAATTTACAACGGAAACGCGGGTTCATAGAAGTAAAGATGATGTGATGGGGGTTTGGGCGCTTTGACATAGCATGGTTTTGTAGAGAAAAAGGGACCGGGGGTGGAATAAAAATGGGAAGAAGGGGTTTTAAGTGCTTGATTATAACACTGGGTCATGTAGAGGAGTAGGAGCTAGGTGCTTAAGCCCACAGGGGGTTAAGCCCTTGTAATGTAAAAGGTGCTTTTTAAGACCAAAAGAGGGATTTTTGATCATTTTGAAGGGTTCCAATAGGAAAAATGGGGTGATTTAAACCATAACAAAGGATTTTTTATGATTTTAAAAGGGATTTTGGGAAGTTTTAAGGATAATTAAGGGTAAATGAGAATGATAAAAGGAATTTTTCTGGGGAAAAAGAAAGTTGAATAAGGGCAAATAATGAGTGAAAAAGGATTTAGAAAATGATGGGAAATGGCCTAAGAACAGTATTTTTTGGATATTAGCATGGTTTCTTGGTGGATTTTCTCAATGAAATAGTAGTGAAGATTGATTTTTAAGTTTAGACAGCATCAGGAGGCTTCAAGAATGAGAAATTTTCTGTGAAAATGATCTCATGAAGCCTGAAGACCTGTTTTAGCCATCATTTGCTATGACAAAAAATTCACTGATTGCTAACAGTGGCTCCACTTGGGGATGGCAGCTCCTTGGAGGTGTAAAGAACTTCATAATTTTATCTTTGGGATGCAGACCTGTGCCTTGATCCATTGACAACCTTTCTTCTCTGATCATGTTGCTTTTTTTTAGAAAAGATAATTAGTATTTCATATCAGCAGACAAATTTCTCCCAAACATTCTTCCTACACAGCCTACTTCCTAACATTTTTTTTTCTTCATAAGGTGCATTTGGACTTGCAGACCTTAAACATCAACATTTTATTCTTTTTAAAATAGGAAAAACTAATCTAAATCTACCCTTATTTCTTCCATGAGTTTAGATTAAACTGTTGAACTTATAAATCCTCTATCTAAGCTACTATCTACCAGGATTAGACTATCTGGTAGATTTTATTCTCTATTTTTCTAAAACAGAAAATTTAAAACATAGCTAATTCAAGATTAAACTATCTGACTTGCTATGATGTCTATAGCTGTATGTACAAGCTGCATATAGACTTTATTTGCATAAAACTTAAAACAAAAATATGAAGGCTTAAGATCTGAAAAATAAAATATCCTTCATTCTTCTTATAACTCATATTTGGATCTATTTTGAGTCATCTTTTTCTTTTCTCTTGGTTCAGGTTTTCAGTGTATTAGAACCATTCTTCATAAAATTTTATAGGTTCGGGATTTTAAGCTTGTTTGAACCTTTGTCTTTCTATCCTAATCTAATCTACTGATAAGCCAAGATTGAACAATTTGGAAAATTTGATTCACTAACCTATCAGCAGTAAATTTAAATCTATCTAGTCATGATTAGGCTGTATGACTAAATAGGAATGTTATTTTTGATAGTGGAATTTAAGCTTGCACACTTTTAGATTTTGTTTTTTGGGTATGGGGCTGTACCTTTCTTGTTTTATTTCTACCCTCTTTTCATTTTTTTTCTATTTTTTTTGTATTTTTCTTTTTCAAATTCAAAAAGAAGTGTTATATACAATGAACAAAAACTTTGAAACATAAGATATTAGCTAACAAAGTAATTTTTGAGCATCTTGCCATTGAAAGGACCTCCAAAAAATTTAGCTCCATCCAACTCTTGTAAAAAGAAGGCATTGTTTCCAATGGCAAATTGGATAAGATAAGGGCCTTGCCACAAATTATCAAAATTTCCATGTTTGCCTTTATCTTCCCTCCTTGAATCCCATTTTAAAACTTAATCACCAATCTTAAAATCACTTGCATTGGTTCTTTTGTCAAACAGCTTCTTGATGTTTTCTTGTAGTTGTTTTGTTTTGTTTTAGACTTCCTCCCTGGTTTGTTGTAGATGTATAGTCTGATTTATTCTTCTTGTCATATCATCATCTTCAGACTGTACTTCTTGGATCAGCTTCATGACTAGCACTCCTAAACTGGTTGGAAATATTGCATCAGTTCCATAAAATAGCTGGTAAGGAGACATCCCAATTGACTTTTTAACTATCAATCTATCTGCCTATAATGTATGTACTAGCTTCTTGTGCCATGCCTTCTTGTTATATTCCAGCAACTTTTTGATAATGTTTACCAAACTTTTATTTAATGATTCTGCCAACCCATTACCTTGAGGGCAATAAGCTATAGAATGACCCAATATAATCTGATATTTATGACATAATTCCACCATATTTTTAGATGCAAATGCCACAACATTGTCAGTTATGATCTTTCTAGGATAGCCAAATCTAGACAGTACATGGTTTTCAAGGAATGAAATGATGACTAAATCTGTGGCATTTCTAGATGGGATGGATTCTATCCACTTGATAAATAGGTTGTTGCTGTCAGGATCCATCTATGTTGGGCATATGAGGTAGGATGGATTTCCCTAATGAAGTCTAAACCCCACTGTTGAAAAGGAGCTTCAACAGTGATTGGTTGCAGAGGTAAGGGAAGAAGTTTTCTTTTGTCTTCAAAAATTTGGCATTTGTGACAAGCAATAATCATTTTATGGACATATTGAAAGAGAGTGGGCCAGTAGTAACCAGCTCTAAGGATTTTGTTAGCAGTTGACTTCCAGTAGAGGTGGCCTCCACATTCTCCTTCATGAAACTCATGCTTGATATTTTCTGCTTCATTCTCAGGCAAACATTTAAGAAACAATCCACTAGCATTTTTCCAATATAGACATTTATTCAAAATGCATTAATTTACAGCTTTCAACTTTAAGAATCTTGCCTTTGTTTTAGACAAACCAACATACCAAGATGAATTCAGAAAATGATCTTCAATAATTGGAGTTGAAAATTCCTCTTGTTCATCTAATGCATTAAACATGTTTATATCAAGCGCTTGAAATTTGGATTCAGCCATAAGTTTTGCTAGAACTTGACCATTTATGAGCTTAGTGGGCTTGATTTCTAAGTCATATTCTAAAATTACAGCAATCCACTTTCTCTTTTTCCATCTGGATCTTGGGTCAATATGTCTTTTACAACTGAATGAGGCATAAATGCTATTATGTGGGAATGTAAAATGTAAACTATGAATTCCTTTAAGGCTTTGACTAAGGCAAAGGCTTGTTTTTCCATTATGTTGTATTTCAAAGGTGCATCTCTCAATGCGTTGCCAAAGAATGCAATGGGTTGCTCTTTTCCATTCTGGTTTTTCTGTAATAGGAAAGTAGCTACTGTGAGTTCGGATGCAAATGAAAAAATCAAGAAATCTTTTGAAAATTCAGGATTGATGAGAACTGGTGTTTTGGTGAGTGCTAGTTTTATGAGTTCAAATGATTTCTTTGCTTCCAAGGTCCATTTAACTCCTTTTTTAAGCATGTTTGTTATGTTTCTAAGGAGTTCAACTATATTGGGTATGAACCTTCTCAAGAAATTAATCTTCCCAATGAAATATTGAAGTTCCTTGATGTTTCTAGGATGGCTTATTTGCAATATTCCATCAATCCTATTTGGATCTATCCTTATACCCTATTCAGATATAATATGTCCAAGAAGTTTACCTTCTTAGAGACCAAACAATGTTTTCTTTGGATTGAAGGATAGCCCAAATTTTCTGCATTTTTCAAAGACTTTTCTCAAGTGGATTAGGTGTTCTTCATCTGTTTTAGAATAGACAGTGATGTCGTCTAAGTAAATTACTATGAAGTGGCCTATTTCTTCTGAAAATGCAATATCCATGGCTCTCTGAAATGTGGAACCAGCATTCATTAAACCAAAGGGAATTTTCAAATACATGAAAGTACCCCAAGGTGTAGTAAAGGTTGTTTTGAGTTGATCATTAGGATGTACCAAAATCTGATTGTACCCTGAGAAGCCTTCTAGCAAAGAAATTCTTTTAGAACTAACTACCCTTTGTAAGATATGATCCATTTTAGGCAAAGGATAGTTGTCTTTTAGTGAGGCTTTGTTTAAGTTTCTAAAATCAATGTAAAGTCTTATCTCTCTTGTTTTTTTCCTAACTGATACAAGATTAGACACCCACTCGGAATCTCTAACAGGGGCAATGATTCAAGCATCATACATTTTTTTGATTTCTTTCTCTACCAGAGGTAATTGAATAGGGTTAATTTTGTGCAATTTTTTTTTAAAAGGTTTCTGGTTTTCTTTGAGGGGTATCTTATGCTGGATTATTTATGTATCATATGAGTTCAGATCTTCATAACTCCATGCAAACACATCATAAAATTCTTTAAAAAGCACAATGTATTTTAGTTTAATATGATATGGCAGTGTTTTAGATATTTTGATCATTTTTGGCTTTTCCTCACTGCCTATGTTGTATTCTTCCACTTCAGATTCAATTGGTTCCACTTTTTGCTTTTTGGCAACATCATTCAAGTCAAACAATTCTTCTAATGGGACCAATCCTTTTGGAAAGCCTTGGTCTTTAGATTGCAGCAGTTATAAGCCTTCATCTTCTAAATCTATTCTATTTTCTATCGTATGTTTGGGTTCATTAGTTAACAGATTTATTTCAAAAATCTCAAGGGATTTTTCTTGTTCAAAAGGTGGGTTTTTTTCAGTAGGATAGTCTTTTCCATAGTCTGAATCTAAGTTTGGCACTTCAAATTCATTTTTGGACTGCAGGAAGTCTTCTATTTGTTTGTCTCCATCAAAAAATTTCCAGTATTTTTCATTATCCGGGATAGCTGGTCTATATTTGACTTGGGTAGTGCATTTCTTGGTTTTGTAAGGTGTTAGACAAGTGCTAATAGCAAATGCTAATCCATTAGCATGAATTTTTTGGTCCCTTGGGACAAAGGTAAGTTGGAATTCATCAAATGTTTTTAACAAGTCCATGGCATCATCTCTATAGGCTCTAAGTCTGGGATGTTTAACAATATATTCCTCATTTACTTGCCTAATTATTAATTCTAAATCCCCATGAACTTTTATTCTTTTGGCCCATAATTTCTTCAATAAATGTAGGCCTAAAATGAGAGCTTCATACTCTTCTATGTTGTTTGTGCAAAGGAAGTTTAATCTATAGTAATTCCCCTCAGCATGATTGCTTTCAGTGTTGTGTATCCATATGCCTGCTCTTGCACCAGTTTTAGTGCAAGAACCATCAAAGTTCATACTCCAAAGAGGATTGTTTTCATATTTTTCATTTACTTCATTGCTGTTCTCTCCATATTTTTCATCATTCTGTTTTGTACAAGGGTCTGCATTATATTATTCAATGGTTTGTTCCTCAATATTTTCTATGTTTTGAGGTTTAGTTCTTTGATTTCCATGATCTGCACTATTTTTATGACTGTTTTGAACCTTAATACCTGTAATCTTCTTGCTATAATTTTCTAAATCAGCAAACTTCCTTTTAGTTTCCTTATTATTCTCCTCTTCATCTATGGCTGCCACTATGTTTGAAGGTGTAATGACCACTACATTTGATGATGTTTCTTTGACTAAATCTTGCTCATTAGGAATATCATCATTGTAAAGAATGAATGAGTCAAGGTCAATGTGTATGGAATAGAGAGGAGAATTATCTGGTCTTTATTGGTTGCTCACCATGTATTTCATGTGTGTTTCCCTATAGAGTCTTCTAGGTTGACTAAAGACAGGGATGGTGGCATAAGTCATATCCATCTGCATAGTGCCTTGCAACTTAGCCCCCCATGATCTCCAAAGAAGCATGACATATTTGGGGGGGATATCAGGCACTACAATGTCCATCACTAGGCTCTTGGCTGGTATTTGGGCTAAGTTAACACACAGATCCTTTATTAGGCCTAGGCATCTCACCCTACTTGAATCAAAGGAATATAAATACTTGTATGGTCTAGTCACCTCTAAGCTTAATATTTTCATTATTACCTTGTCCATGAGGTTGTTTGATGCTCCTAAATAAAGCATGGCATTGTGTAAAATATTATCATGGATGTTCAAACTAATGTAAAATGGAGGGGTAGTTCTTTCTTGAAATTTTCCTTCAATTTTTGGTCCAAATATGAGCTCTGGGGTATCATCATTTAAGTTGATAGTGTCATGAACATCTTCTATGTTCAAAGCTTTCAAAGTTTGACCTCTATATAGATTTTGAGTGACCAACTCACTAATTGGGACAGAGATTTTGATTTTGGAAATTTCATTAACTAGGCTAAAAGAAATCTGATTTTTTTAAATGTTTGATTCAGCCTTGCTAGTCACTCCTTGATCAGCAAAATTAGCTTGATGATTTCTTTTATTTAGCAGTTAAAATGGTCTTTCTAGGAGCATTAGCTGAGATAATGGTGCTGCTAGGGTCAACACCCTACTTTTCTTTGACTTGGGTGTTTTTCCCTTTGTTTGGATCTGAATTTACAGCCACTGTTTTTTGATTTACTATTGTCTTTTTGGAAGAATTTTCAAGGCTATTTTTGGCAGATTTATCAGAGGTTTTGTTCCTGGGAGTTTCTTGATTCTTTTTACTTCTCAGGTCATATTTTTTAGGTGATCCTATGATGAAATTTTCAAAGTATTGTTCATAATACTCATTTTCTATTCTTCTATCATCGTAGGGTGTATATAGACCTTGTTTTCTGTCATGGAGGAAATCAGAATCCTCATTGCTCACTCCCAGCATGTTCATGTTGTCATCCTCTATTTTTTCATTTGTCTCTTCATCCTCATTAACATAATTTTCTTGGAAAGAAGGTCCGATCTGTTGATCATCCTCTCATTGTCTGTTTTGAGGTTGATTTCTCCTAATGTTTTGATTTTGATTCTGAGACTGATTTCTGTTTTGGGGAGCTCATTGATTTTCCCTAGATTGTGCTCTCTCAAATATGCTCATCCTCTTCATCATCTCTTCTATAATTCTCTCCATTTTTGAGCTAGATGTGGAAGGTGCAGTTTCCTCCCTAAATGATACTTTCTTTTCATTCCTCATCCTAGCTCTTTTTTCAATCATATTTACTTCCACAGCTAGAGCTCCCTTCTGCATGTTTTCCAGAGTCAATGGATCTCTTTCTCTTACCTGATAGGCCATTTCAGGATCAAATCCTTCAGGAAATTTGGCCAAATTTGAGCCTTGTGGAGGTTTCAAATATGGGGCCAGTGCATTATAAACACTATTGAACCTAGTGCAATAATTTTGAACACTTTCCCCAGTGTTTCTTTTGAGGTTGTTGTAATCTGAAAGTATTTGGAGAGGGTTTTTCCTGACTTCCCATTTGTTTAGGAATGACTGATGGAGAGCTTGGGGGTCATTAATATTTTTAGGGGTTAAGATTTTGAACCATTTTCTTGCTTCTCCCCCTAAAATTTGAGTAAACAATCTGAGTTTGATAGTTTCATCATCTATCTCATTTCTATCAAAATAATCATTCATCTTATCCACATGTTGTGAAGTAGTAGTAGAACCACTGGCATCATATAATGGAATCTTGGACTGATAATCCTATGGCAGATTGACTAAAGGTAAAGGAAGGACTAGGGGAGCATACCATACTACCATGATAGGAGGTTGTGGGAAAAATGGGGGGTTTACAAGTGGAGGGTTTATGAGAGGAGGAGGAGGATGAAATGGAGTGTTTTGAACACTGGGTGTATGGATAACAGAAGTACTTGGACCAACAAAAGACTGTTGAGTAGATCTAGGATGAGAAAAACCAAAGTTATGAAAGAAATGAAGGTCAAGTGGGGTGGTTTCTCTACTACCGGGATTTTCACCACTATGTTGGGGTGAGTGTGGAGACTCAAAGTCTATCTGATCTATATCATTAGGTGACCTAGTTTTGAATGGGTTTCTTAAGTCAACTTTTGTATCTTGTAAAGCTAAGATATTTTCAGGGACAGAGTTAGCTCTATAAATTGGTCTGACAACAACTGAAGTCTTAGATTTAGGAGATTTCCGAAGGATGCTTTCAAGATTATCAACTATCTCAGGAGGATTTGGGTTAGGATAGGCTCTAGTATAAACTCTTCTAGAAGCCATTATGTTGTGTTTTCAAACCCAATGATAAGAAAAAAGTTTAACCAAGTATGAAAATCTTTAATAGGCTAACTGATCTTTTAACAAGAAAAACTTAAACTTCAAGGTTTCCTTAACTGAGTTTGTTATGATGTTATGATAGAATGGGTTTCCCAGTGGAGTCTTTAGGTCAATTTGGAACTGTGGAGTTTTCAGGTGGACATTTTTAGCTTTGGAAGATAAAATGTTTTATGGTCCACCACCATTGATTGATTTAGATACTAATCTGAAATGTTTTGGGTTTTCTAAGTTTTTTACAGTCTTATATTTTTTAGAGTGTCGTATATCTGTTTCAACACTTAGCTACAGTGATGAGAAAAACAATGTCTAGTCTATGGCACACTATCTGATCTTCTTCAAGGTTTGAAAAGGGTTTGTTAGAATCCTAAGGTTTACTTAGATTGTCACTGATTCAGACAAGTCCTATCATGGTCATCATTTAGTGCTTGAAGAAGGCTATTCTTACTTGAATGAATACTGGGTGTCTTGTTTAAAGGCTTTACGTAGAAATCCCCAATATGGTCGCCAATATGTTAGGCCTCTGTAATTTTCAAGATTGGAAAATATAAATGCTGCAGAGCCTATGTCAAACCACTTTGGAATCTGAGGATCTAGCCATCCTAGATTCAGAGAGGGATATCTCTATATATGTGTTTTCAAAGATATTTCTTTAAGTTTTATGATGTGATTATAGGCTAGATATGAAGTACAAGGTTGTTTTTTTGTTTTTGGTTGGGCAGAATCTCATCAAAATGAAGGAAGTCTCTTAAGGGGTAAATATGTGAGTAGGTTTAAATAATGTTTCAGTTGATAGGAGAGTTCACAAAAAGTGTCAATCCATTAGGCTATGGAGTCACAAGAGGATTTAATTGCACAACAAGTTTCAAGATTGGTCCATGGGGCAAGTCATCTATGTCTAAGGATTCTTCAGATTGATTTGTGAATATGGAAACATAACAAATGTTGTGAAGGAAGCAAACACACAAGAAAAACAAAGGACAGCCTAAGATCAGGTAAGTACTTCTAAACTAGCCTACTTTTTGGCATGCACTTAAAGGAAAGAAACAAAGTAATCTAAGATCAGGTAAATACTTTTAAACTAGCTTGATTTTGATATACTTTTTCAGAGAAAACATAAAAAAACAAGGAATAGCTTAAGATCAAGTAAGAATTTTTAATCTAGCCTGCTTTCAGCATATTCTCAAAGGGAAAATATTCATGATAAACATAAAAAGTAGCCTAAGATCAGGTAAGTACTTTTAAAATAGCCTTCTTTTGACATAATCTTCAAGGGATCTTTTAAAGCAACTGTTGGAGATAAACTAGAGGACAGGGCTAGCAATAGACTTCCCTAGTTCAACTTTAATTAGCAGAATTTTTCAAGAAATTTCAAAGACAAATTTTCAAGTTGTACACAAAAAACATGGGCTTACCAACACTTCATTGGTTATACTCTATTTATTTATCCTGAAAACACAATTAGTGGAAAACATAAAGATAAATATTTATCAGTGAGATTTAGGGTACTTGACAGTAAATCCTAATCTATGCTTGTTGCTCTTTATCATAGAATAGTGCACAGTATGGAAAACATGATAAAAATGACAATTGCAATAATAACCACATCACCATTTGACATAAACCAGGATCCCATGAATCAGCTTGTATATTTGATGTTCAAACCAGTTACAATCTTTAAGTCCAGTGGGTCTTTTACAGCTTCAAAACTCTCATCTCAGCCTATCTTCTTTCAATTACAAACAGAGTTTCAACAGCCTCAAAAAGCTATTTACACTTGATAAGTATTCAAAGACCAACAACTATACTATCTTCTAGAGAATTATTTATAGAAGAATGAGGAGGTGGAGTGAAAGAAGGGTTCATTTATTCAGTTAATGAAGAGTAAGTGCTTCTCGGCCTTTGAGAGTCTCGGTGGAGAAGAAATGACATGTATTAACTCTCATTAATTGATTTTTCATTAAAATTTCATCAACCTTAGTCACTATTGTTGACTTTGGGGGCTTTGGTAGGCTGGCCATTAATTCTGAGTTGTGTTTGGCAAAATATCTCTGACTGTGCATTTATTGTGTATTCTTTTCAGAAAATAAGTCTGTAGGTGGCTTTTTTGGCTTTAATTTACTTATTGATGTGGCATTTGGAGGCTCCTTTGGTTGATTTGTGTGTCTTAATACCTTCAAACACTTTTTTAACTGTGATTTTGTGTTTTAAGGTAGATCATGCCCTTTTCATTCTTCTTCGGTCTTCAACTGCCCTTTTGTTGATTGTATCCACCATTAAACTGCGTTTGAACCTTAAAACAACAGGATTAAGCCTTTAATTATTCAAACTTATTCATTAACCCTTTTAACTTTGACTATTTGTTGGCTTCCCCTTTAATCCACTGTTTTACTTTTTAACTCTTTGATTAATTCATTAATCTCCAGGTTTTTTACTTTAAAATTTATCTTCTAACTGTTTTAACTTTTAAAACATCTTTCTTTTGTCCTTTTCAACTGAACTAGGCTTTGGTGCTTTAATCATGTTCATTTAAATGTAGGGTTAAGTTCTTAATCTTTGGCTTTTGATATTTAACCCTTTATATAGTGTACAAACCCTCAAACTATAAGATTAAACCTTTAACCTTCATCTTTGCTTTAATCCTTTGATCTTTAAACTTCATCTTCACTGTTTTTCTTCTTTGTTGTGTATAAGAGGTTTTTAGCATGTTGGAGGGTTCAACGGATAACCAGTGCTCATAAAGCACCAAATAAAGCATGGAATTTAATCATGGAAGCCTCTATTCTGCATTGTTTGAGCTTCAGGGACCATGATCTTAGGCCCTGTCCCTTCACGGACCGTAGGGGGGCTTTCGGCTTAAAAAAATGCCATCAAAAACCTACAAAAAAACCCAATAAAACATGTTATTAAAACCTGTGAGGTTGGAAATATTGATTTGGAGGTTGGCAGAGGTGGTGGAGCATATGCAAAGGAGCAGAAGAGGCTTCATTGAAAAAACCACGAAAATCTGGTTTAAAAACCATATCTGGCATGAAAAATAGATGAAGCGGTTTTGCAAAAACTGCGAATGGTTTTCTTGTGACCCTCGGGTGGTAAGTGTTTTATGTTGAATCGAGTGTGATCCAATTAAAATATGCCGTGTGGCTCCTGCAAAACCAACGATCTCGTGCGACATTGGGAGGTTAAATTCTGAATGAAAAAATCGCACGATATGAGATATCGACCATCGAATGAGGAGGGATATATTTGATGGTGCAGAGAGGGGCATGATGGAAAGGTGTGTGGTAGGAGCTTTGGTGGGGGCCAGGTGTCAGCGCGTGATTGATGGGCACTTTACATAGTGGATGGTAGGCCCTCGAGGGGATTGGGTTTCGAGATGAACGAGGACTGTTGATTTAAATAAATCAATGGTGGGGACCATTTATAGGGGTGAAAGGATATATTTGAGTCGGGAGGATAGGGAGAGAACGAGGATTCATGGAGGCTGTCAGATCAAGCTTTGAGGCCTGTGATCAATGGTTATGTTTGCTCCATGGAGTGATAAGGGTGGCGGGGAGAAATATAATGGAATGCAGCTGAGGGAAAGAAAAAAAATGGAAGGCGAGGATGGATTATTGCCGTCAGATCTCCCGGATCGACGGTGGAGATCTGTCATCGGGGGGGGTAAATAAAGACAAGGGAGAAGGGGGCTAGGGATTAGGTCGAAGGCTTGGTCCTGTGGAGGGATAAGGTGACCAAGGGCTAAGGGTAAGGGTGCTAACCTCATCGGCGGGGAAAAATTTACAACGAAAATGCAGGTTCATAGAAGAAAAGCCGATGCGATGGGGGTTTGGGTGCTCGGTCATAGCATGGTTTTGTAGAGAAAAAAGGACCGGGGGCAGAAGAAAAAGGGGCAGAAGGGGTTTTAAGCACTTGATTATAACATCGGGTCATGTAGAGGAGTAGGAGCTGGGTGCTTAAGCCCACAGGGGCTTAAGCCCTTATAATGTAAAAGGTGCTTTTTTAGACCAAAAGAGGGATTTTTTATCATTTTGAAGGGTTCTGATAGGAAAAATGGGGTGATTTTATTCATAAAAAGGATTCTTTATGAGTTTAAAAGGGATTTTGGGAAGTTTTAAGGATAATGAAGGGTAAATGAGAAGGAGAAAAGGAAATTTTTAGGTGAAAAAGAAAGTTGAATAAGGGCAAATAATGAGTGAAAAAGGCGTTAGAAAATGATGGGAAATTGCCTAAGAACATTCTTTTTTGGATATCAGCATGGTTTCTTGGTGGATTTTCTCAATGAAACAACAGTGAAAATTACTTTTTAAGTTTAGACAGCATCAGGAGGCTTCAAGAATGAGAAATTTTCTGTGAAAATGATCTCTTGAAGGCTCAAGATATGTTTTAGCCATCATTTTCTATGACAAAAAATTCACTGATGGCTAACAGACCCTTCCAACTCATGCAAAGGATTTGTTTGATATGGTTTGATAGTTTCAATAAGAGATGTTACACATGGAATTTCATGAAACCTCTCTACTAATCTTGCAATAAAATTTACATAAGTAGGTGTATTTGCATTTCTTAAGGAAAAAGATTCAAACAACCACCAAGCTTATGCTTTACTTTCAAAATTCAGCGCTGCTAATTTGATGGATTCAATTTCTGAAACTTGATGTTGTTGCACAAAGTTGTCTAGCTCCTCCACCCAAACCCTAACTGGACATTTAGGTGATCCATCAAAAGTAGATAGAAAGAATCTACCCACACCATGTTGCTTCCCATTTGTGCTTATGTTCTCCTTGATATTGCAGAATCCTTGGAATTTCAAGTTATCTTTGAACTCCTTAGATTGAGATTTATATTCCCGCAAATACTCTCCAAGAGTCTCCTTCTTGGGACACCTCCTTTCTTCCTCTTCATGAATAAATCACTGACAGAACGTTGAATATTTGGTGATATGGCTGAGTGCACATATCCATGAGATGAGGATTTAGAACTTTCATCATGTATGGATCTCATAGATATTTTTGAGGGACTTCCTACTCTTCCCTCCTCATTTCTCTGATGTCTTTTCTGGTAACTTGCAGAGCTTGAGATAGAAGTTCTGTGAACCTATTTTTTCCCGAAAGCAAGGGTTTTCTCTGGTTTCTCTTGTATATCTCCTCTTCCCCATGAGAATACTTCATACTTATTGAAGCTAACAGGCTGAGCCAAGGAAATTTGCTCTGATACCACTGTAATATCCCAAAATGGGACCTGTCAGCAAGGCATGACTAGAAAATGCATTTTCCAGTAATGTATGTAACAAAAATGAAAACTAGCACTTGGATCCTTTATATCTGAGTATCTACATCCTAAATCCAAGAGGGTATCGAAAGGAAATCCTTCTAGGTTGGTTAAACATATCTCCCACACCTAGTTCCCTTGAATAGTGCCCCAAAGAGGGACTGCAACAACAAGAAGCAAATCTGCTCAGAAAATAACGTAGTTTTTGCAGAGAAGTAATAGGAGGCTCATAAAATGTTCTTCAATAGTACTTATAGCAGCAATAAAGTTATATAATGGAGTTTATCAAGTGCATGGCTGAAAATATAGGTTATAGACAGAAGGAATCCCCTCAAAAGAGGGTTGCAACCATATGAATGACTGAAAAATGCCTTGAAAATGTTATTTTAATTAGGCTGTAACTACTGTTGATTATATGTTAGATCTAGAGTATATATGTGTACAAAAGGTATGATCTATATCAAATCAATACACTAGAAGAGCTCCTCTTTCAGATCCCCTTGGGGTTTTCAGCAGAAAATGAGATACATGGAGTATATCTAAATTTCTATGCAGGAGATATGTGGATATATTCAGAATTTATGAAGCAAATGTAGAAATGGATAGATCAGATCTAAAAGGAACATGGATTTTTTGGCCAATCCACAGATCACCACAGTGAGGGAAGATTCCCAACACTAGAGATCTTTCTCCCAAAAGACTACTAAATCACCCTGCAACTCCTCCTTTGCAAATAATGCAGTTTAGGAAGATGAAATGTGTTGTAGCCTCTGACATGTGGTTTGTCCTGATGCCAAGAGCTGATATTATGCTCCAATCATCCAGTACACTCTTCCAGGAGGTTAAAAGACACACTCACTAAGAAGAGGCACTATAATGTCTTAGATCTAGAAAGATCTAAAATCCACTTGCTGCAGCTTAAAAAAGCAAGCAAACCCTCACTAGATCTGCATTGCAGTTGGAAGTAGAAGCTTGGTATCCAAATAGATAGTTGACTAAGCAACACAACTCTCCCAATAGCTGCTCAATGGGAAGAGATGGAACTCCTAAACAGGAAATTCCAATGCTAAACAGCATATGAAATCTAGGCTAAATAGCCAAGAAAGCTATTTTTCTAAACAGATAACAAATCAAAAATCATATCATGAACAACTCAATATGCTGCCCTCCTCTTCCTTTTATAAGATCAAGAGATTGTAAAACCCTAAACCACCTTCAATGCTTTAGCCCCATTCACATGTGTGACCTCCAACTTGACTGCACTGTCCTTCTAGGAGATTCATTGTATCTAGACAACGTGGTTGATTTGGTCATGGTTGACTTGGTCAATAGATTCAGTCTCTTTCACACTCAAGTGTGTTTTTACAAGTCACCCAAATTTAGCCTTGTTCACATTGGGCATTGATTTATTATTTATTAGGAGTTTTATGAACATCCTTTACATATTTATTCTTTAAACAAAAAAAGAAATAAAAAAATGAATATTCCTATTAGCTTAGGACTAATTAGGAATATTACATATAGTGTGACAATGGATTACCAAACCGACCATTACTTCAGATTTGTTGATGGAGCATCGTGATGGTCTCAAAGTTTAGCAGTAGGTGCCTGGGTTATCTACCACCCTGACCGATCACCACTCTACACCAATGATGTTTGTATCGGCTCAGCAACAAACAATCAGGCATAATATGATGTCATTATTGGACTTATGTGTGTTGCCCTCAATCAAGACAAACACCATATGAATATATACCTTGATTCCCAGTTAGTGGTATCATAGTTAAACCAAGAATTTGAGATAAGGGATTCACATATGTTTAGAAAATACTTACGTGAAAAAATACTAAGATGACAATTTGACTACATTACATTCACACATGTACTAAGAAGTCAGAACCAAAAAAATTATTGCATAGCTAACAATATTCTAAACTAGAATGCGTCTCGGATAAACCCTCATACATAAAAAACAAAAAAAATAACAAACGTAAGTATCCATCAGCATAACATAATCCAAAAAAAACAGGGGCACACCATATAGAGATGCAAAAAATATCTCTCACATATATACCAAAAATGTATGTGTCTGAGTACCAAAAATAGTTTCTCTGACCTGTAAGTTAGCCCAAAATATATAGCAGTACAAGTCGACAAAAATAGGGGAAGTATACTCATAATGGGTGCTTTCCTCATGTAAAATAACACTCTAGAGCGGTGTTCCCCCAGGTGGGGCACCTGGACCCATAGCCTCTCCCAGTACCACTACTGGAGCTACCATAAAAAAAGAGACCACCACTCAGCACAAAATTGGCCGATAGCCCCTCTCCTTGGCCATCAGCATCTCCAGCCATGCGTCATCAAGGTCATCCACAAAACCTCGGGTAGTCATCCCTTGGGTCGAGCGGTCCACTCGACCCCAGGCATCCTCTACACCCCATGTTCTGACCTCTAGAGCAACCACTTGCTCTATCAACTCAGCAAGACAAGCCTTTGCTGCAGCAGCACGAGCTCACTCAATAGCAATCACGATAGCAACCGAGCTACTACCCTCCCCCGAGGGGCCATCCCCTTCGCCTGTTTCTCCACCCATAGGCTACTCCGGAGCTCCTCCCTATCCCCCGCGAGCTCCTCAAGGTCGCTAAATCGGATGGTGCCCTAACAACCAAGCCACTAGACGTTCGACCTCACCAACATCTGCAAGAGTAGCAAAAATATGTCAGTGACATCATAATACACATACAAAACATATATACTCAATAAAATGAAAAATAAAACACAAAAACATACCAGCTGTCCCCCAATCATATCCATTAGGCAGACCCATGTCTGGATCTCCTCAGAAGTCCATCCTTGCATAAGGGAATGACAGAAACATGTGACGATTGGCCTCAAACCAAGCCTACGTGGTGGCGTTCCATTAACACCCCACCCTACCTCCACCTCTGTAAGGCATCACTGGGGCCCACCTCATCATGCGATGCTCCCGTGGCCCCTCATAAGGCACAACCACTATAGGTCTCTGTAGCACCACCTGCTCATATATGATGTTGCATAGGATGCTAGCATAAGTAAACAAATTTGATCCATCCAGGACCATAGAAAGTTGTGCCAGTATCCTGTCACAACAAAAATGGGAAAATTCAGAAAAGTGCCTGACCCTCAGCCAACGCAAGACACCGATCTGTGGACCTAATGCCTATTGAGGAGAAGACAACCGCAGCAGTCACACAATGGCCACTAGAGCTCACCGCTTGTCCAATTCTGTCAGAGTAGAAATCACTATACACCCCTTTGTAAGGGGTGCCCTGCCACAATGGCTTGCTGAGAATCTCTCAAGATCCACTCTCCTAGAGGGAAGTGGATACCGAAGCGCCTCACCCTGAGGCAACATCTCAGTCACAAAATAGATATTCGTCGCAGGATGTATAACAAGGTCAACCTTTCCCTTGGGGGATCTATTGGAGGATCAAACATTCACTTGGGGGATCTATTGGAGGAGCTCCATACATTTCTATATATTTTTCAGCTACCTCCTTCCAGTTATTTAGTTGTAGCTATTATTCATCCCTAGGGCTACATTCCGACATTTTTTTATTTTGGGTATTTCTAAAAACCCTTTCTAGGTTGTCTTGGAAATGTGTTTGGGAGCCTAGATCTTTATTTCTACCATTTCTTGAGAAATATATCAAGAGATACCTGTTATTATATTTTCCAGTAGAATTTATTCCCACTAAAACTGTGCTGTATTGATTCTCCTACATTTGTATAGCAACTATTTTTCAAGTTATGGAATATGTATTCATGGGAGGCTTGTTTGCCTTAATTATTTGAGTTGTGCCTATATTTATTGTACTTATTTGCTGTTGATATGATTAATAAAATGGATCTATGTTTGACACACATGTTCATGTAATGTTATTCACTGCTATTTCCAATATTTTTTTCTATATTCCTGTCTTTTCCATTTTGGAATATTACAGTGGTATCAGAGCATAATCTTGGCTCAACTTGTGAGTTTCAGCCAATATGCTATCAATAGAATAATAAGAAGAAGAAGAAGAAGAAGAACATATCTACAATGATGGAAGGAATGAGCTTTGCCTCATATATTTTTAGATCTATAAAGAACCTCTCCGAGGAGGTCAAGCAGATGCGAGTGGAGAGATGCAATGAGGCCTCAAGTAGGTTTCAAGATGAGGAAGGTCCACGCACTTCCTATCAGCAACAGAAGAAACCGGTATTTCATAGAGCTCCAAAGAGATCCACTATGTCCACTTCCTTTGAAGAGGAAGGTGAAATACATAGAGATGGAGGAAAATTAGATCATGAGATTCTAAGTGAGTATCTTACAGACTGCAAGTCTCAATCAAGGGCTTTCAAGGAGAATCTAAATCTCCAATAGTTCATTCAACTCAAAGAAGAGAGGAGACCTTGCAGCAATAGAAGGAAAAGACACAATAGATTTCTATTTTCTACATTTTATGGGTCATCCACATGCACAAAAAGGGCTTGGAGAAGGAAGTTAGATGCATTCTTCCTACTACATACCGTAGTAGAAAGAGAATCTATTGAGATTGCAGTGCTACACCTTGAGGGTGAAGCAAATATTTTGTGGTTCAACCATTTGAAACATCCAAGAGTGACAACTTATTCATATTTTACTCAAAGGTTGACCAAGAATTTTAATAAGAGGAAACCGGAGGTAGTTTCTATTGAGACATTTCCTGGCATAAATGAGAAATCACATGAAGATCCAAAGGAAGATGTCGATATTATCATTACAGAGTAAGAGAAACTTACACCACCACTTGTTGCAAGAGTATTTGCATCAGGATAAGGGACACTTGCACCCTTGCAAAGTGGTCTTGATCTCTTGAAATTTAGAGTCCCATACATTATTCAGGAGATGCATGAGGAAGAGGATACTTTTACCAGCATTGGTGCAGTAGTAGAGGAGTAGTCATCACCACCACTATCAATTGCAGGAGTCATCATACCGGTGGGAGGAACCCTTGTAGCAGTACAAGATGTTCCCAAGGTTTAGCTTAACCAAGGTATGCACAAATTTCCACTTCCTATTATTTCATCACATCATATGGAGATTTGTGGGAACATGCCATCATGGCAATTGCATGACCAAGGGTCAAATCACACTGTTGATTTGGAGCAATAGACTATCATTGCATAGAGGACCCTTGACTGGTTCAAGGAGGAGATGTATAGTCATCTTGGTATCCCATTGATGAGTTGCACACAACACATTGGAGTGTAGAGTTTTTGAGGATAGGATGATCATATTCCTAGTCAATCCAATGCAGAACTATATGTTCAGCATTGTGTATGATCATGAGACATCATATGCACCATCATGGAGATCAACAGTGTTGTCATTGAGCAACAATGATGAGTTTGGGGCCCAACTATTATTGGGACATTCTGATGAACATTATACTTGTGTAGCATTGGATAGGTAGATGGTTGATGGAAGACATCTCATGATGGATAACATCTCCCATTATTATTATGGATCCTTCTTGAAGAGAACTTCATAGCTCACTGAGAATATTTTTCCAATAGCTTATTTGGAACCTTGTGGGTTCAACTTGGTCATTGATGAGTGGTATTCATATGGATATCTCCAGGGTTTTGTACTTCCACATCTCATGAAGTGAAAAGGTAGTGATCAGATTTGGGAGGATGGTATTCTCCACGGGATGGATACCAAATTGGAGCACGGTAGGAGACACCCACATTTGGATGAATGGGTGTGGAAGATGAGCAAAGGGTTGGTGAGCCACTTGCATATCTATGACATAGGGCAGCAGGAGGCATGGTTGCATTGGATACTCTTGAAAGAGTTTGGCCATCATGTGAAATATCATATTTCAAAGGGTGTATTATGGTTTGGGGAATTTCATGGCACCCATATGATGTGGTAGCAGAAGATTTGTTTGTATGGTCCATTCTATAGGTCAACTATCTTGATGTTACCTCATGACTTGTATGATGATGAGATGAGGGGGAAACAAAGGTTCTTGTTGCTTTGGTTACTCTTGGGAGAGTATGGGCTGATTTTCTCCCATACTTTGCATGATGTTTCAAGAGTTGAGGATGGCACAATCATGGTGCAAAGGGGATACTCCTTAGCTTTGGAGGATCAGGAGGTACTTCCACATAGGAAGGAGTATCTCCTATGTAGCAGCATTATGGCATATGAATTTGGCATTTGGCATGTCAAAGGATGGAGTTGTGAAATGACATGAGCCTTATTACAAAGGCAAACAACACTGTCACTTGGAAGTATGTATCTATTGATGGAGTATTCCAAGGGGAGTGTGTATTACTTCATATTTGAGACCACTATGGGGATATTATCATGGGAGAGCTCATCCATGGACCTCATTTTTAGCTTAGTCACAGTGCATGGTAAGAGTTTTGGTTTTTCACGTATTGATCATCTAACAAAGTATTTGCATTCTCTTACCATTTATGTACAGTGCATTGCTCCACAAGAGGGGAATTTTTTATTTTGGCTTCATGGTATTTCTAAGACCAACATCAATGATTGAGATAACCATTTCTTGTATGGATTTTGGCAAGTATTATACTATTCTTGGTATGCTCGATTGTTACACAATGTCATTTACTACTTTATAGTAGATCAGAAACATGCACAAATAGAAAATAGTTGGGAGATAACTTGCCACATTATGATAAAAAACATAAGTTAGAAAAACTGTGTTGTAACCACTTGAGAAACCATTAGTACCATCCATAATTTCACATAATGTAATGTTCCTTTTTCCGGAATTTCCACTATATGGTCCTCAAGGATGCTGTATAAGGAAGAAAATGTAAAAATAAGCTAAGAGGGGGCTAGGATCCCCTTGTTAACTCATAAAAAAATTCTCTTCCAGAATTTGAGCCCAATGAAATGACTCTAGATGGGTTATTTAGATCTCCCCAAACTATGTACCTCAAAGAATGCTCAAAGAGTGAGCTTACAGCAATATATGAACACAATCATAAAATATACAATTCTGAATACAAAATAAGATGAAATATAATACATCCATCATGTTCATTAATATATCATCTACAATATACATAAATATCTTGGGGGTAAGCCACTCAAGCTACCGGAAATAACCTCCAATGATCAAACTATGAAATACATGAGTTGCTGCAACTGCACAAAATGTTGGAGGGTAGTGACAACAATGTCTATATTGGAGTAGATGCTGCTATAGATGCATACACATGAAATATGGCTGAAATATACAAGAAATTCCCAAGAATAGAAGAATGGGCTCCAATGCAAGATTTCTAGCCAATCTAGAAGAGATTGCTAGAAATGTCGGAAAATGTACAATGTGACAATCTGACTTGTCACTACAACTAAATAAAAATATAAAATGATGCTGAAGCAGATTAGAAATAGTGATTCCCTCCTCTGATATTGTATCTAAGAAAAATGATGGTCCTTTTACTCAGAGACAACTCCTCCTGATGAGCTCAAATGACCCTCCCAGCAACGGCTAGCGAAAATAACGCAGATCAAGCTGGAAACTTCCCTGTGAGGGAATCTGGATGGTTGGCTTGATGCCAATGATATGAAAATAATCCCAAGAGTCCTCCTCACTGATCCTCCAATGAATAGCTGAGCTCTCCACTGAAAAACAAGCCAAGGAACAACTCAAGAGTTCCTCTGTTGCTGCACCCTGCAGCACAAAGTTATCTTGCTCCAGGAATAAAGTTGTGACTGAAGGAGTTAGCTTTGGCCAAATGCTGGAATGAGTAAATGCAGCACTAGAACCTCTCCTTCCCTGAGGATGAGGTAGGTATTCCCTACCGGGAACACCCTAGTGCTATGCAGCACTGCACTTCTTGCTAAATAGCAAGAGGAACGTAGTCTCAGTAGACCAAGCAAGTAATAATCAAGCATGAAGAAAAATGTCTCTCCTCTTCTTCTTATATAGCAAGTTCTCCTCTCCACCATGGGTCCCATCTACATGTGCCTTCCAAATCATGCATATGATCCTCCTCTAAAACTGCGCAGTCCATCAAGGAGATACATTGTATCTAGACAGTGCATGTGGACTTGGTCAAAATGTCTAGTTCAAGCATGATCCAGTCTTGTTCACACCATGTGGTGCTCAATTCAACTGCTTTATTATTCCTCCTTTCACATGAGGAGTGTTTATTCTTCCTTCTCAAGGATTATGGGGCCTTCTTACCCATTTTATTTAATTAAATAAAATACTTCTAACTATAATGTTCCTTTTAGCTTGAAGCTAAAATTTGGGAACATTAGAGTCCTCCCCCTTCAAAATGTTGCTTGTCCTCAAGCAACTGCAAGGTAGAGAAAAATTTCCTCCTCCTCTTCTTGTGGCCTCCTCATCAATAAACCCTACCATAGCTCATCAAAATGTGCAATGAATCTGTCCTCCATGTATCCTCCAGTGTGTAAAACCCAAGTATACATCATGGGATAATAGAATATGCAAGTGGAAATCTCCTTGTTGTTCAATGGCCTCCTCAAGGTAGGAGGGATGTAAAGCATGGAAAGTATTATTCCCAATGAGTGACTCATTCACCCATGCAATCATCCAAATGAAATGAACCATCCTAGGTAACTCATCAAAGTAGTTCTCAACCCCGGATCTATGCAACATGTTGGGGCTAAATGGAGGGTTTATATTTGTCCATCCAAGTGGTTTCTCCCTCCATTTATGATAAGTGTGAGGGGGTTGATGATATTGGGATGAAATTTCATGGCCTCCAAAATTGGCCCAATCCTCCCCACAAAATGAATTAACCATGAAGTGCCTCTTCCAAAAATGCACTCTCTCCCAATAGCTCCTCCTACATGAAGAGAGAAGTAGTGACATGGAAATCATGGTGTGCCCATTGTTTCTCCTGAAACATACAACATATGAAAAGGGGAGAATAATACTCCCAATGGGAATCTTCAACTCCAAGGCCACTCTCCAAACAAATCCTCCCATGAGTATACAAACATCGGTAACATATGGAAGCAAAATACAATGAAAACAAGTTTCCACATGGCAACCGAAGAGTGAATCATAGTTTCACATGACAAACTAGCGCAATGCATTCCATGCCTGCCTCAAAATAAAAGATAACAAGTGCTTTAATAGCCACTTATTTTTTGCCACAAACATCTTATAAGTTGAAAACATGTAAGTACAATTTGGTGCCAATGGTGCACACCAAGAAGTATGTGGCTTCCCCCACAAACCACCATTAAGGTAGCCAAAATTAACGCTACAAGTAGCTGCAAGTAAATTATACAAAATGAAATAAGGGATGATCCTTATTGATACAATATGCTCCTCATGTAAAGTAAATAAGTACAAAACATAATGTGAAATTATACCTCCTCTACCATGTACTTGAGACCTTGAGCTGAAATGGCTCAACTGAAAAAGCTCCCCCATTCCCAATGAGTAGTAAGGTGGCTGTGACATCCTCTCAAAAATCATCTAGGCTATGCATTTGTCCATATGCTGATATATATCATGTTGAATTTCCTCCCAAATGAACTCCTCTAGCAAAGAAAAATATGCATCAAAGTGCATAGCTAGAAAGTACTCATGTGCTGCATGCAATAATTTCTCCTTTAGACTAGAAGCTCTAGTCAAGAATATCTTGCCATTGGTATAGCAGACCATATCATCATTCATGTACCTGTCATCTCTATCTGGGTCAGCAAGAGTCATGCATGCATCTAGATCCAGGGAGTACTCTACCAAGAGTTGAGTCCTCCAATCTAGATCCATCCGCCTCATAGACAACGCTGGTGATCTACAATGTGATGCTCCCATCATGTTTTTTTTTGCTACTTTGACATCCCCAATGCCAAATTCATCCTCAAAAATGCTTCTATGCCCATCATGTAGATACTCATGCTTAAATAGTAATGGTGATCCTGGGAAGTTAGCCTCCCATGATAAGTTGTCATCCAAAAGGGATCTCCCATTCCTGGTCAATGTAAGCATGAGTAACCTCCATCTACTCCCATGTGTGAAAGATTCCTCCCTCAAAGCAAGTATCATCTTCCCAATCCAATCTATGGAGCAGGCATCTTGCATCATGAATATGCCATCCTCCATCCCTGCAGCAAACTCTGTCAGTGTAGTATAACTGATGAGAGTGGGTGATATTGAAAATGAGAGAGTGTCTCCCTCCTCCTTGGGTTTATCCCAAACTCTCTGCACTGTACTGGACTCCTCCAATGTATTCACCTCTCTGGAATCCAAGAGTGGTGAACTAAATGACAAGATGTCCCTCATCAATGCTAGATCAGGTGGCCTTCCAGGTGGAATGCCTCCATATAGTGAGACATCAAGATCAAAAGTGGACTGTATGTATAAGAGGACTGTTTTGTCCCTCTCTCCATTGCGCTGTACAATCTCATTCTCTTGTGAAAAGACTCTCTGAAATAGATAAGGGTGTATCAACCCTTGATGTTGATCCTTCTCTTCTTCCTCCATCTCACAATCCCAAAAAACTGCTGCAAATGGCTCTGAAATTGTGTTTTGGTTCCCACATGTTAAAATACTTGGAACTCCTTGTAAAGACACAAGGGCTCCTCTTATGGAAGCAATGGCTCCTCTCTCACATCCATGTGGTGTTGGATATCCTCCCAATTGGACAATGTTGTTAGACCTCTTATGCTCATCCTCCCCATCAAAAAGTGAGATTACCTCATCATCAAGGAGATACCCTAGATCTTGGTCATCTCTTGAAGGAAGTACCTCCATGACTTCACAAATGGAAGAGTGCCCTTCATACAATGGGGGTCTTGCCTCTAGCAAGTCATCATTCCACTTTTATTCCCCTCTAGAAATATGGAGTGGAGTTTGTTTCATGGTTCTCTCCAATGCATGCAAAGTGTTTGATGTTTTGACACATAGAGATTCATAGTGATTTTAATCAAATTTTCTCACAAATCCGTTAGTGAATCCATCATGTGATTCTACATTTGCATGATAGCATGAAATAGAATTTTCAAACCATAAAACATGAGCCACTTTGAGTTGCAGTGCTACTCCTCCAAACATAGGCTTCACCCTCCAAGTGTAGCGCTAAGATTTCAACAGTTTCTTTCCCTACTATAGGATGTAGTAGGAAAAATGCCTCCAACTTTCTCACCCAAGTTCTTGCTGTAGATAACCCATCAAAAGTAGACAACAGAAATCTATTGCCTTTGATTTCTCTTCTACTGCAGGGTCTCTTTTCTTCCTTCAACTTGATGAAATGAGGGAAATATAGAGTCTCCTTGAAGGCTCTAGGTTGAGATCTGTACTCAACAAGGTAATCACTTAGAATATGAAAATCCAAGTGTTCTTCATGCTTGTCTTCTTCTTGATGAGAATGGGAAGTGCATGGTCCTTCCTCTTCTTCTTCTTCAATATTCTTGACCTCTTTGGAGAGGTTCTCTCTATATCTAAATACTGATGAGAATAATCTCATCTTCTTCATCATTCTGATATTCTTGGGCTAAGACTCACAGGCTGAGGCAAGAAAGTTGCTTTGATACCACTGTAATGTTCCTTTTGCAGGAATTTATGCTATATGGTCCTCAAGGACGCTGTATAAAGAAGAAAATGTAAAAATAAGCTGAGAGGGGGCTGGGATCCCCTTGTTAACTCATAAAAAACTTCTCTTCTAGAATTTGAACCCAAAGAAATGACTCTATATGGGTTATTCAGATCTCCCCAAACTAGGTCTCTCAAAGAATGCTCAAAGAGTGAGCTTACAACAATATATGAACACAATCATAAAATTTGCAATTCTGAATACAACATAAGATGAAATATAATAAAGCCATAATGTTCATTAATATATCAGCTACAATATACATAAATATCTTGAGGGGTAAGCCACTCAAGCTACCAGAAACAACCTCCAATGATCAAACTATGAAATACATGAGTTGCTGCAACTGAAAAAAATGTCGGAGGGCAGTGACAACACTGTCTATATTGGAGTAGCTGCTGCTATAGATGCATCCACATGAAATATGGCTGAAATATACAATAAATGCCCAAGAATAGAATAATGGGCTCCAATGCAATATTTCTAGCCAGTCTAGAAGAGATTGCTAGAAATGCTGGAAAATGTACAATGTGACAATCTGACTTGTCACTACAACTAAATAAAATTATAAAATGAGGCTGAAGCAGATTAGAAATAGTGATTCCCTCCTTTGATAGTGTATCTAAGAAAAATTATGGTCCTTTTACTTAGAGAAAACTACTCCTGATGAGCTCAAATGACCCTCCCAACAACTGCTAGCCAAAATAACACAGATCAAGCTGGAAACTGTGCTGTGAGGGAACTTGCATGGTTGGCCTAATGCTAATGATATGAAAATAAGCCTGGGAGTCCTCCTCACTGATCCTCCAATGAATATCTGAGCCCTCCACTAAAAAACAAGCCAAGGAACAACTCAAGAGATCCTCTGTTGCCGCACCCTGTAGCACAAAGTTATCCTGCTCTAGGAATAATGTTGTGACTGAAGGAGGTAGCTTTGGCCAAATTCCGGAATGAGGAAATGAAGCTCTAGAACCTCTCCTTCCCTGAGGATGAGGTAGGGATTCCTGACCGGGAACACCCTAGTGCTATGTATCACTTCACTTCTTGCTAAACAGCAAGAGGAGCATAGTCTCAGCAGACCAAGCAAATAATAATCAAGCATGAAGAACAATGGCTCTCCTCCTCTTCTTATATAGAACGTGCTCCTCTCTACCATGGGTCCCATCCACATGTGCCTTCCAACTCATGCATGTGATCCTCCTCTATAACTGTGCAATCCATCAAGGAGATACATTGTATCTTGACAGTGCATGTGGACTTGGTCAAAATGTCTAGATAAAGCATGATCCAATCCTATTCACACCATGTGGTGCTCAATTTAGCTGCTTTATTCTTCCTCCTTTCACATGAGGAGTGTTTATTCTTCCTTCTCAAGGATTATGGGGCCTTCTTACCCATTTTATTTAATTAAATAAAATACTACTAACTATAATGTTCCTTTTAGCTTGAGCCTAAAAATTGGGAACATTATACATAACACTCAGTATCTCTCTCATTTGGATGCCATATTGTGATGATGTTATTTTCATTGTTGTTGGCATGGTTGGAGGGATGGCACGTGGACTAGATTTTCACATTGGGAATGAGCTTCCCCACACTTTTTATGCTTCATGCTTCAGGGGCAGCATTGGACATTATATGGCTGCTATAGTATATCTCTTGTTTCCTTATGAGGTGAGCTATATGGTTAACTTGAGCACTTGGGTGAAGCCTCTCATGAGAATTTGGAAGGATTTTTTCTATGAGTTACCATGTTGGAGGGTGACCCATTCTGTGTTGATGATAGCTTGGGGCTTGGAGCTTCACATGGGAATGAAGGTTCCCCACATTTTTCAGATTCTATGCCGAAAGAAGGCCTCTAGACAACATATAGTTTCCTCCATGGATATCTCACTTATTCATCATGATAGCCATTTGGATTTGTCACTAAAGGCTAACGTGTACACTTGGGAGGAGAAACTAGGGGACAAATTGAGGATAGAGCATGTTGTTCAGTGGAGAAGCTTATCATATGAGGACTCCATAGGAGGAGGAGAGAAGGCTTTGTAGTACAATCCTTGTAGTTTCTTGAGGACAAGCAACATTTGGGAGGGCAGGACTGTAATATTCCACATTTAGCTTGCAACTAATTGGAATATTAATTTTTTCTTTTATCATATAGATAGATGAATAAGTGGGTAGGGAGACCCAGAAATATCTTTAGTAGGAATAAAATACCTATTAATATGAATGGGGATCATCTTAATAGCTAGATAGAGCACCCTCATGTGTGAACAGGGGCTAAAGCATGTGGACAAGGGCAAGGTTGACCAAATCAACAATGTTGGTATGGAGGGAGTGGATCATTAATGAGAGACAATGCAATGTTAATGGGAGAGTGTCTCCATGAGAGTAGTGGCTTTAATGAGTGGGACCCAAGATGAGAAGGCTCAAAATGCATATAAGGAAGGGGAAGGCAGCCATATAGGGTATGTTGTTGATTATTGATTTTGTGGTCTGTATGATTGTTTTCACTCTTCAGTTGTTTAGCAGAGTCTGTTGTGCTGTTTAGCACAATGGAGTTCCTGAGCGGGAATCCAACACTCATCCTCAGGGGACTTCGAGTGCCTACTTAGGAGAGGTATTATTGAGATGCATAGTCCACATTATGGAATTAGGAAAAGCTATTTTTCAAAGTTATGGAATATATATTCACGAGAGGCTTGTTTGCCTTGATTATCTAAGTTGTGGCTATATTTATTGTGCTTATTTGTTGTTTATATGATTAATAAAATGGATCTATGTTTGACATACATGTTGGTGTAATTTTATTCAGTGCTATTTGCAGTATTATGTTATATATTCCTGTCTTTTCCATTTTGGAATATTACACAGACGGGCCAAAGGCGCGCCTAAAGCAAGGTCATGCACAATAAATACATGCAAAACCTTATTCTTGCACACAAATTTCACGCCTATACCTTGATCGCCCACGCGGTCAAGGAAAATACTAGCCTAGGATCCATACAAACCCATATTGTATAGAACTTGACATTGAAACAATGAAAAAATTAAAGTGCGGGACATCATGGAGCCTACCTGACTCAAAAATCACTAGTCCCAGGTACTCAGGCTAACCACAACGACAAGAATAGTTCCGTAGAAGCCTCTGACCTCTCAAAACCTTGAATGCTCAACATACACAAATGAACTAAATTAAACCATATCCACCTATAAGTCTCACTTTTAAGGAAACTTTGGAGTACCATAACGAGAGCTCAAAAGGCCCAATCACCAGACTGAAAGCAGCACTGTGATCAACACTCCACAACGCCCAAGGGTGTTGCCACACATTTGCACCCCTGAAGAAATAATTTTTCAGTGCTGACAGGAATGCCCTCTCTCATATTCTTTTTTAAATCACATGTCTTTCAACAATATTTCAATAAAGACTATGTTTTCACTTGGCGTATTTTTTTTTGTGGGTAGTGTGAAAACGATCCACCACAACATCCATTAAAAATTCCAGAGTAGGTACCATTCTACCCTCAGCATGATAGAGTCCCAGAAAAACTTTGCATATCCTGGCATCATTTCTCCATCAGAAATTAACGATAGGTTTTAAACACCCGACCATGTTTATCATCACCTCACCTTGCACATGATGAACATCCTCGTTAGTAGGTAGAGCCTCCCCTCCATGGCGCCCGTCACCGACAGTAGACCATATATCACAAAATTAATGATGCCATGGCCATACCACTTTAATTCCAGTAAGCACCTCACGCCCATTCACCCACCATGCATCAAGTCAATTTTTATGATATCAAAATAAAACCCCTTTCCTGGACTACCAAGTTTTGCAAGAAGATCAAATTTTCACTACAGTGCCTCACATTTGGCCTACCATATCTCCATCATCATGGCCCATCTGTGACACTTTCCATCCACTTCATCAAC